>CM035805.1:29454127-29676627 GCA_020466265.1 Siphamia tubifer | reverse complement strand
CGCCTAAAAAAACATACCCAAAGTAAATGAAGAATTGCTCCACAATCCTAAGGTTTATATGGATGTTCTTTGTGTCTATGGACATCTACAGGCTTCACAGAATCTATTCCCATTGTCTAAAATAGTGTAGCTACTACTATGACTGAATAAACTGGAATAAACTAAAAGATAAATTAGAATTTTTTGGTCTCGCCTGAATTTATTATTTTTTTGACAAAAGAAAACACCCTGCTAACAATGATTCCAAGAATATAGACACTATTGATCACCTTCAGTAACTCCTTTCCAACACAGGAACAAAAGTTGATAGAATTAGAGCAAAGGACAAAGCCTCCAGAAAGGTTTAAGTCCAGATAACACCAGGCGGACAGTGCATTTGGAACAGTTTGGCACACTGTTGTGCCAAACTGTTCCAAATACATTATTTTAATTTTCCAGTAAAATCTGTGTGAAAAATACAACTCATATCCATTACAGAAGTCTATTACGGTCTACTGGAGCTTTTAGAAATGAAATTTACCTTGTGTTTCATCAACTTCTACCTTTGTGCACAACTAAAATGAATAAAACCATATAAACATGGATTATTTTGTCTCCAAATGGAGTAGTTTTATTAAGAACTTACTCCAAACAATGTAATAATATATCAATAATAATAATAATAATACACTTTAGTAAAAATCAAATATAAAGTTGAACAAATGTGCAAAAATATATGATAAATTCAATTAGAATAAATATAAATATCAAAATTAGTGCAAATTTACTAAACAAAATAACTAATACAAACATTCAAAACACAAACAATTGCAATAAAGTCCAAAAATGTCCATGTGTTATCATCAGGTGGGGGCTGGTTTATCATTAGGTTGGGGGGAACTGAACAGGCTGTCATCTTCCTACCTAGGAAAAATGAAGACAATCATGATTTGAGACTTTTTCCTTCTCATGAAATGATATAATGTTATTTATTTTTGACAGAGAAAGTGAATAAATCCTCAAACAATCATTGATTAATTATAAACTTATCTACTTATGTGTAAAAATAACAATACAATGAGAAATGAGACTGAAAAAATACTACTATAGTCAACAGTGTTTGCATGTGTATAGTATAAAATGTAGTATTATTGTTATTATTATTACTATTAGTTTGTAAAACAGATATCAGTAAGATACAACAACTTACTGGGTAGATGTTCATCCTGTTTTGAGTTCATATCCACAGTCAGATCTCAGTCAGATGTTGAACATTCAACTCCTTCTCTGTAGTGTCTCTGTTGTTTACATGTTAGCACGCGGCTAACATGCTAGCTTCACAAAGCTTACCATAGTCAGTAACATTCAGGAAAATACACTGTCACTCACTGTTACCCACTAAAACTCTCTAAAATGACTTAGAACTAAGAGTAAAGTCGGGAAATATAACTATAACCGGCACAGCGATGTCTAGCACCCTGCTTACTACGCTGCCGTAGCGTGTCTGCCCCAAGCCGGTCCCGTGCATGCGCCCGACATGCGCAAAGATGCCAACCTTTCACCTTTTACGCATGCATTTCCTGTCCAGAGGGAAATGTAGTTCATGGAATGTGAGGTGTCATTGGATTCAGGAGACTCTCCTCTTTCAAACGCCTACAAACATGGCCGCCTTATCGCTCGCCAAAAGGAGATATAAATGAATTAATAGCGCGTATCGGCGATTAAAAATAACTTATATTTCACCACACACACATTAAAGATCATATTTAAAGGTGACTTTTATCACTAAAGTACACTTTATATGTACTTTTATGAACATTAGGGTCTTAACTTTGAGCAAAAGTTGAAACAAATTTCCATTGTCCAGATTTATTATATGTTAATAATTAATGAAAAATTACACAATTTTCTCGGCCCACCCGTGGGCCGACCGGGCTTAAGGGGTTAATAAAAAATATCGGCATATGCCAAGAGAATGCGACATGTTTGTTTACTTCTAGTTACAGCTTTGGTTTTTGGTTACGTAACAACTGGTGGCGCGAACTGATGATGTAGGTGAGTGTTGAAGGGGTGTCCCAATTCATAGGGGTTAATTTTCAAGACCTACACCTTATAGCTTCTGTTTGAAGGGGTAAAATGAGATTCAGATTTAACCTCCTTCATAGACGTAATAATAGAGGATGGAGGGAGTATGTATAAAATATAGAATAGGAAATATGCTGTCCTGTGTGTATAATGTACAAATATATACATTTACAGAGAAAGATGTTTAACTATAAACAGAGAATGAACAAATATAGTTAGACGATAACCTACAGAAGACAAATGTACAAATATAAATGTAGTATTTCAGTTCCTTGTACGACGTGACATCCTTCATTTTGACTGAATACGTTTGTGACAGTTGGACTGTGTGTTCAAATGTAGTTCCTGTAGTTTAGTGGCCATGATATTTGATCGTAATGTACATGCACAGTGTAAATTGGATATATGTGCAGATCAGGTAGCCACAGTGACCACGAAAACAGGAAAATAAAGTTACAGAGAGAGGATCACATTTCCTGTTTTCAAAATAAATGCTTTTCAAATTAAATTGGTCCGAATATATTAAATTAAATGAGAGAAATAAGGTCGTTTTCTCTTCTGGGTTCATACAGATCTCTCTCTCTCTCTCTCTCTCTCTCTCTCTGGAACCACGTGATTTGGATTGTTCATAAACTCCAAGGTTATTATTGTTAATGAAAACTAAAATCATGACAAAAATTAGGATAAAAAAAAAATGCTGAAATAAATAGAAGCTATAATAAAAAAAAGCGAAATAATGGAAAATATCTTGTGTGGTTAGAAAACTAAAAGTGATGGATAAAATTCCCTTTGTTTTCATCTCTGCCAATATTAGATTGATACTGGATATAATTTATTTATTTGGCTCAAACTCTTCTCATCACTTGGTTTCTCATCTCCACTCTACCTGCCAACATGGAGGCTAAAGTTAGGAGAAAGCAGCAGAGTACTATGTAGAATTTCTTTGAATATGGCAGAAAAGATATTTTTATAAAAATTGAGAACGTTTACTAAAATAAAATAAAAACCAAGCATTTAGAAAAAAACTAATAAGCACTCTAAAGACTAAGTAAAACAGAAAAAACAGAAAAAATAAAAGTAAACTATAATTAAAAATCCCAAACTATTTTAACCTTCACACACACACACACACACACACACACACACACTACTTGAGGTACAACTGAACCTGTTGTTAAGACCTCATAAAAACTCAACATCTGTTTACTGCGATGCATGTCTAAAGATTCAACAACATGGACCCTCACCCAATAATACTCACCACACACACACAGGTTAAAGTCATGTTAATGTTAATGTTTGATTCTAATAAATTAACGCAATCATTAAAATACAAATCAAATTAAATGCAAACATAATTGAAATCTATAACTTTTGCATCTTAATTATAATTTTTTTTTTTAAATCTTATCAACAGATACCTAAGTATTTTTTTTCCCAACTAACTTTTTAATATTTAATTACTAAATAATTTCCACACATTTAATTTAGTTTAACATTGGTGAAAATACCTTTAGTCTATTTTATTAAGTTAATTATACATGTATCATCCACTGACTATTTGTTCATCTGTCTCAGATGTTACAATAAATAACAACAAATATGTCTTTATATATTTCAGGATGTTACTGTGTGTTTAATATATGTGTGAACATACACACAGTACACATATACAATCCATGCTTTGTTAATATTAATGATCTGACTAGTGCTGTGTGTAATATTGATTATATATTGGAAATTTATCATCTATTTTTTTCCCGTCCCTGTTGTTTTTTTTTGTTGTTGTTTTTTTTCCATTTCCACCTTTTCCTTCACATTTTGTCTTTTCCTGCAAATCTGTTTTTAAGGCCTGGTTGGGTTTCAGGGCTCTATTAAAAGTTCAAAGGCAGCGTTTACTACTGTAACTGGAGCTAGTCTGCATTCAGGCTGTTCACTAATGAGTGCACAGCATACACACACACACACACACACACACACACACATGTTCCCCTTATGGAGGCTGTGGTGACATTCCTTGTGAAGTCTATTGTTACTACACGAATCATGTCTCTTCGAGTGCCAAAGATCTATCACAAATACTCACTGGCCTTTTCAACACCCTGTCCTAGTTTATTCCCTCCGTCCTGCTTCGTCTCCTTCAACAATAGGTTCGGCTGTTTCCTGAGTCATTTTACTTTTTAATAAAATCATTAATCTCTCAATTAAATACCTAGAATGCTGCGCTTTATAACCTGTTTTTACGACATTCTCTCAGCTGTTTGTAAAGTTTAGTGAGCGCGTTGTAAAGACATTAACATGAGCTTTCATTTATGTCATGCAGATAAATGTCAGAAACATATCAACATGTGATATAAGTTATTTCAATGATATGGTTTGTTTTAAAATGATTATATTTGTATTTTGTTAGTCACACACTATAGGGACATGTTGAATTCAGGTGTTTTTTTGTTTTTTTTCTAACAGGGGTTTGAGAAAAGCTTGTTTGACCTCCGCCAAGGCAGACATCCCCCTTCTGAATAAAGGAGGTTATGTTTTTGCCAGAGTTTGTTTGTCTATTTGTCTGTCTGTCTGTTTGTTAGTTAGAAAAATAACTCCTAAAGGTATGGACGGATCTTGATAAAAATTTCATGACATGTTGGATGGTGTCACAAGGAACAAATGATTAGATTTTGGTGATAATCCACACAGTAAACCTTAATGTTGACAAAAATTAAATGTATTAAGTTGTGAATACTCAAAGTTTTAGAAATAGTACTACTAACTCAAATATATTAAGTTGCTGTAACATGTTCTTTTTAAGTACTTCCAACTATTATTATTTTTTTATTATTTCGGGGGAACTATTGTGGATATAAGTGAATATAAGTAAGTGAATATTAAGTCATTAAATGCTGAGAATGATATTGTACTGTTATTTCTATTGTGTCAAATAAGGAATATTTGAAAAAAATCAACTTAACTGATGTAGTAGATGCTGAAATACAATTTCAACGTACTCCAAATAACCATCAATAGTTATCACACCAAAAAAATTACAATCACAAAATTTTATCATTTTATTCAGGGGGCGGCTGTGGTTCAGTTGGTAGAGCGAGTTGTCCAATGACGTCCCGGCTCTAACTGTCCACATGTCAAAAGAAAAGTGTCCTTGGGCAAAGACAGTGACACCTTAGAATTCTAAGTTAATAAGTAATGTTTTAATTTAAGTATACTTAGAAATTATTCAGGTTTATAGTGCATGTGGGTGACGCTAATATCCACATGATGTATTGTGGACAGGCTTTTTCTGAGTGGCTCGTTTCTCTGTTGTTTTCTATGAATGGGAAATACAGCCAGTGGAGGTGACACAGCAGCATACGTTGGTAAGTTGGGGTGATCCATCAGATTCCAAAAGGAGCGTGAAAAAGTGGTTCGCAGTTGAATGACACCTTTAAACTGTCTCGTATTTGTGTTAGAAAAGAAACAGCAGAATTCAACGTATCCCAGTACTTGTGTCTATATAACGTATGACTTGTGCTATGAGGCTAACGATATATGGGCCACACTATGTCACTCTATTACTGTCTCTAAGCTCTTAATTCCCTCTAGGTTTTTAGTTTCATGCTGTTTTTATGGCACTTCCTTTTGTCATGTTTCTGTGCAGACTATAAGAATACACACAATTCCTCCAGACCATACGGGGACCTGCTGTTTTTTGTGTGAGCGTCTTAGTTGTCCGTCGCATGTATATTTTCGATGTAAAGTGTACACGCTCCCACAGTGCACAGAGACCTTGGACGACATGAAAATAACCAGAGTAAACCTTAATGCTTTTACGACATCGCTTTCCCTAAAACTTTTACAACAAATTAGAATTTAATAATGTTTGTTGAGTCTTTAGAGCGCCATGGTTTTGACCTTCATCTGGGCCATGCCCTCGGATGTCTGACATTCCAGAGTAAACACAAAAACAAACAGTGTGGACAGGGAGGCCTGGGATTAGACGGCTGGTGGAGACATACTTCCACTACGTTAAATCCTATGTGTGTGTGTGTGTGTGTGTGAGTGATCTTGTATTCATATCTTTTTGGGGACATTGATGTGTTTACACAGTCAAGCCATGGGGACCTGTGATACCATGGGGATCGAAATTTAGGTCCCCACGAGGGTTAATGCCTACTGTCCCAAATATGTATCTATCTATTGGATGAGCTATAGTCAAATTAATTGCATCCACTTAATTTAGCATTTCCTTTTTTTTTTTTTTTTTTTTTTAACTTGTATTTAAATTCAGGTGTGCAGATTAAATATGAATGTAGGTCCCCACTAGTAAAATATAAATCTATGTGAAGTATGCAAATGATGTTGCCCTATAAACATATTAACATGTTTTTTTAAAAAAAAAATCCCCATAAAACACGAGGGGAATGGGTGCAGAACAAAACATATATATTTCCAAGGTTTGAAGGTAGATTTATTTTAATTTTAAATGTATTTATTAAAAACAAACAAACAAACAATGAGTTTTATCCTAACTATGCAATGGACATTTTACCTACAAATTGGTCCCTTTGAGACAGGGGAATGAGTAAGTGTGTGTGTGTGTGTGTGTGTGTGTGGACACATCACTCTGGGTTTGTGTATCAGGAGACTCAATAAATGTGGGATTTATCTTTGGACTGTGTTTTTTTTTTTGGTAGCTGGATTTCAGAGGTAAAGTGTAATTTATTTGGGATAAATTACATATATGGTCATGCAAGTTGGGGGGTTGTTGCGTAATTCTGTTCAACATGAAATCAGATCCTTTCACTCCAGTAGTTCACTAATGGAATTTGCACATTATGTTGGAACTAAATACTGAAAACAGTCAGTCTGCTGGTGGCCTGTGAAGATTATTATGCACTGCACAGAGGGGCGGGGGGGGACATTCACATACATCATATGCACTCAAATTTCTGATCCCATACCGAGTAAAATTCAGGCTAGTATCAGCGATACTGATAATGATATTATATGCGACTACAGATAATATATCTTTTAAATCTAAAAGAAAAGTAGAGTATTTCAAATCATAGCTTCCTTAAGAATGCAAGGCAGAGTCATTTGTTTATTTATTTATTTTAAACTGAAGCATATTGAGGTAGAAAGTAGAAATAGACAATAGAAAAACCAGAGGACAAATATGTGAAAATAGTGTTTCCAACTCTGGAAAAAACCAAGAAAATTTGTCCAATTCTATGAACATTAAAATAAATAATTGTTTAGTTATTAAGAACTACTATAAAGATGAAAACGTGTATCTTCATTATTGTTACATGAACATGTTAACTTGAAAATACGGATCATCATCCAACACTAACACTGTTGTTTCTTCATTCAGAGCTTTTTGTTTAGGAACAAGATTATATTAATTGTTTTTTTTTTTGCTCAGAACCTCCTGCGTTTGAAAACACTCTCTGCTGCACTGACGCATGACGCACTTACCCAAGCGGAAGAAAAAGTAGTCCCACCAACTGCCCGTCATTTAGACAACACCTCAATAGTTTAGTTACTTTTCACCGTGTTCCTGTTAAGTGTAGACCTTACCTGAAATGACTTGAGTATCAAAAGTATCCATATTTTGAATTGAGAATCGATTCTAAAGCAGTAAGTTCCGGTATTTGAAGTATCGATATTTTAGGATCGATCCGCACATCACTAGCTTCAGACTGTTTAACCAGGTAGCTAGCATAGCACGTGTAAACGTAAAGGCACAGATAGAAAGACGGAAGACGCTAAACAGCATGACATGTGAGTACACCCCCCCCCTAGACGGAACAGTCGACTGGCAAAAAAGTATTCGACACACCGTAGAACTGAGTTTTCTTTTCACCAAAACCGCTTCCGTTTTAAAATACTCTATTAATGCTAATTGTACATTAGTCGGAGATTCTGCTAGCACTTTAGCTAATGCATTGCCTATCTCCTAACAAAAGAATGTATATTACCTTCTTTTTTGAATCTCTTTGGTCATGAAACATAAAATGCAGAATAGATTTTTTTTAAATTGGATTAGGTGTTTTAGATTAAAAAGGAATGGTATTCAATAAAATAATTAATAATAAAATTAATAATATAAAAATATCTGTATGCATAAACAGCAGCAAACAAATCAAAGGACTATCCTGACACCCAAGAAAGTGAAACGTTTAGCTTTTTTTGTACATTAATCAATCAATCAAACATTATTTATATAGCACTTTTCATACATGGTGCATGTAGCACAAATTACTTTACGTCAACCCCCCCCCTCCATTATCCCGCAATTGTAGGAACAAGTTAAAAGATTTGCCGAATTGAAAGAGAATAGAACAAATAAATAAATGAATAAATACTAATGTTAAAAAATAATAGTAAATACATAAATTAGCAGAGTAAAATAGTTTTGAGTAAAATTCAACTAACAGCTAAGTTAAAAAGGTAGATTTTCAGTTTACCCTTAAAAATATGAACACTCATTACAACACACATTAAACAATTATGTTGATTGTAAACTGCACAATGCAACAGTTTTTTTTTTTGAGATACATTAAAAAATATTTTCATTTATTCATAATTAATTTTTTAATGGAATACAATTTACAATGGACAGCATTTTTAAGTAGAACTTTAATTTTTGTCCCTTACAGAGGACCAAAATGCGTTACTGGGTCTCAGGAGGATGCTATGTGAGTGACATACGCTTTTGTATTTGTTTCTACAGTCAACTAAAAAAAACCTCTTATCTGCTCCACAACTGTCATGTCTCCTAAAGTCAGCGCTGAATTCTCATTTAACCCATAATAACCCAAACATCCACTAACAACCCCAATCATCAGCTGATCTAAACTGTTTAGTACCTATTAATCAACCAATCCTATTAATACATGTAAACAATTGGTGTAAAATGCAGTTTATCATCTTTTCATCATCATTATTTAAGGCCCATTTGGACGTTCAGAGGCTCTGTAGTTACCATGGAAACACTGTCATATCCTACAACATTGATTCACCAGTAAAACCCATGAAGTTTGATGGACACACTGCGTTCATGTTCAGTTTATGATGCATTTTACTAGAAAAGTCACATTTCTTTCATTTTCTCTGTTTTATTACAACCATCAACTATAACCTCAGCTTTTATGGACATCTGCATAATCATTACATTAAATAAATGAAAATACCTGCTTCCTCAACCTCACAAACGTGAAAATGATTATTGGAAAAATAGTTAAAAGTGTAAAAATCACACTAGAAGCACCGGTATATGTCAAATAGAAAAACATTCGTGCACACAAATCTTACATATTGATCCACTGAACTTTGAACCAGACAGATTTTCTTCATTTTATCTTTTTTTTTTTTTTTGACTGCTTTTGAAACTGGACTAGTGCAAGAAGAAAACAATCTCCAGACTTATTAAGCAACGTATCACACATGTCTTTATTTTCACATTTGTATTAAAGAAATGCTAATTGCAGTGTTAGCTTGAGACAGCTTTGAGAAGGCTTTATTGGTATTCAGCAGGATCCAAACCATGTGAAGAGACTGGCCAGTCTGCCTTTCTTCTTCCTGTCTGTTTTATGACATGTCTGTCTCTACAGTATCTCTGCAGACTCCTGCTTCTGCTACACATTTGTGTTCAGGTCTGCAGTCACTGTGCTGGGTTTAGTCCCATCCTGCTGCCACTGTTCAACCTGGACCCACACCTCTGCTTGTTTCAGATTTGCAGCTGTTTTACTGTGCACATCTTTCAGGAGCTGGAACTTAGCCTTGTAGCTACCTCACATCCTCTCCATCTCCTCCTGGAACTCAAGTGGAGCATTGCTTTCTCTAGTTCACATTTAGTGGGCTTGTGCACATGAGTTTTTAATGCCTGTTTAATTTAGAACAGGGGTCTCCAAACTATTCCACAAAGGGCTGGTATGGCTGCAGGCTTTTGTTCCAACCAAGCAGCAGCACACCAGACTTGAATCAATTAATGAACTTATCTCCGTCTTCAGAGAGTCGATTGGTCAAACTGTGAACTCTTGGTTGGTTGGAACAAAAACCTGCAGCCACACCAGCCCTTTGTGGAATAGTTTGGAGATGCCTGATTTAGAATAAAAGTTAGTTACTCTTTAAGATGACCATGTAAACACCTAATTCCAGTTGAAATTGACTATTCCCAATTAAACTTCATTCTGAATAAAGTCGCTGGTTTATTCCAATCTTTTTTTTTTTAATTCAATAATTCCTCCGACATGGAAACAGTTAATTAGTTCCTCTTTAAAATTATTCCTGTCATTCTGCACATGCGCCTGGTCTGGTCACGAGGACACACAGACTAGTGTGTTGATTCAGTTGAGCTGCTGATTCATAATTATTACAAAAATAAATGCAAAAATTGCATGTAGTATCTGTCCTTCCATGCTGCTAGCAAAACAGGAACTGACGGCAATAATTTTGTTCTGGTTGACATCCAGATGTCACATGGGTGTTCTGACCAATCAGAACCCACTATATCTCCAGTTGTTAAAGTCCAAAGTGGAATACACACGTTTCCCATCTAAACCTTTATTTGGTTATTTGTAAACATGAAGGAAATAACTTTAATTCTGAATTATTTTATATAGAATAAATATTTCAGAATTTAAAAATGTCATGGAAAGGTTGCCATTGTGGACTCATGCGTTCACCTGCTTTTGAGCAACTGGATTTGGAACAAAATGGACTTCGACAGCCTCCCCATGGTTCTGCTTCAGTCCTAGATCCTGGTCCTGATCAGTCTGCTGCTCCTGGTCCTTGTAGATTTAAATTGATGTTTAAAAAGTCAGTCATATTAGAAATCTGTCTGTGCCTGCACATCTGCCTCCACAACTACTGCACTTTCTGTTCACATCCATGTATATTCACATCCTTATGAATAATAAAGGCTTTGAGGGAAGTTACTGTAATGAACGGTGCTAACTGCGTGTTCAGATGCATCCACACATATGTAGAACAAATCTAATTTCTCTGTAATAATGTTTAAAAAGGGATATCTCAGAAACAGTTTGACTATTATTCTAGCAACTACTTGAGTTTTAAATCATTCTGTCAAACGACTTCAGAACAAAAAGTCACCTCAGTCTCCTCAAACAAACCTCACATATGCAGATGGGTTCAGTTTCTCCTGATACTGTGTACAAGTCATCTGCAATATCTTCATGTGTAGACCCCCCCCCCCCTCCCATGGACTATCATTACAAACAAAAATCGAGCACAAGTTCAAGCGTAAAGTATTTATTTCTACTGTGCCCTCTAAAAAAGTCATTTTGTTTCATTTAATTTTGTCTTTATTATGTCTGATGTAAAGGTGTCCCATACTTCACCTCAAGGTTCAGGGGTCTAACTGACAGTGATGTTACATTTTTCAAACATAAACTTCATAATGAACAATAGAAATTCTACTAAAACATTAAATGATCTGAATACTATGTGTTTCTGTGTCATTGAAATTTCAAACCTCTTTTCCATGCATGGTGAACAATTTCAATTGTACATTGGTAAGCACTAGTAGTAACAATAAATATAGCAATAATAAAGTAGTAGTAATAATGACTATTTATTCTATAGTATAATATTTATATGTATACAGATAATTGAACAATCACAGAATAAGTTATAATAAAGTCATAACAGTAATATTAACTATTAACAATCTGATAATGTATGATATATGAGAGGGATCAACCTAGTATTTCAATAGTATTTTGCTGCTAATATTTAATAAACATGATTTTTCCACACAGGACGTTTATATTTAATGGAGTCTTTTTTTTTCTGTTCCACTGCTGAGTAAAAGCCTGGCTAGTGGACTTTCAGAAACTCAAAACGACTTAACGTTTATTATTACCCAGTTTGCAGTGGCCTTGCCTTCAGGGGAGAATCTCCAGCGTTGACCTTTGGCCCCGGCGCTCAACTCCCTCCATGCATCACCCTCCCATCCCACTCCCCCATTTTTCTTCCTCCTGTCTTGCATTTGTGGTCCGAAATGTTGAAAGGAGAATGAAAGAATACAACGGAACAATATCTGAGGTCATCTGCGCTGAGACTGCCATTCCGGGAACAGTGGAGGTTTCTGAGGCAATATTCTTTTATTCTTTTATTACGGCAGAGAATGAGAGAGGAGTGAAAAACATACTTCACAGCTTTTCGGTCCAAGAACAGATCCAGGGTGATAAAAGTGGACGCTCCTCAAAAGTTTTACAGTTTACTGCACTCTTTCTCCATTCACGTTGCCCTGCTCTACCCCTCCTCTTCGTCGTCCTCCTCCTCCTCCTCCTCCATCATTCCTCTTACCTCTTGGGAGCGGTCGGAGTCTGCTGCCCATTGGCACTGTGGATAATAAACACTCCATCCACCCCACCACCCTGCTGCATGTACCTCAGGGCAGGAAGCCCCACACATACGCACCTGCACGGGCTGCCATGACAACAAGGACCATCTGTCCATCAAACCAATGCCTGAAAGAACCTGTTTTCAAGGCATATTCGAGATGCTAAACACACATACACACACACACAGATGCATAGTGGACCTGGGTCAAAGGTTAAAGAACCCTGTTTCCTGTCCAGACAGACATGGGGTAAACACCCCTCCTTTCACTTCCACTCCATTTTCTCCCCCCTGACTTTTTTTCCCCCCTTCCCTCTGTCTGAAAGCTTGGTAGTCAATGGAGTGAGTAAAAATGTATTTTTTGGTGGTTTTCATGTGATTGATACTGTGTTTGTGATGGCAGACTTCATGTAGTTGCTTTAGCTCATCCCCGTGATTATTAACCAAGTCCCGCTGCCTTTTCTCACAGGAGCCCTTAGCCCAAGCTGATTTAATAACTGAGTAAGCTAATCTCTGCAATGGTTACCATGTTTTTACTCTCACTACTCTCAAGAGCTTCATTAAAAGGCCATGATCTTATGTTACACAGATTTTTAAAAAAAGCTCTGGCGAAAGATTGCCGTTAGTCACTATTGAATCCAGTTCCTCAAAAGTAATTCTGTTTTAAATCAAGCGTCTACGTACAAAAAGCTTCTCTTAAGACGTCCTTTTGAGGTTGTTTTTTCTTTTAGAACACGCGGCCGAATATATCTAGATACGGTTTCATCCATTGGAGCTACTTGAGGTACATGTAATTTATCCTCTGCCATTTAACCAGCCTCAAAACTGGACACATCCCACTGAAACGACACAACCCAAGCGCCGCTCATGTGCATGCAGAATATATTTGACTACTATGTTGCCCATGTCTGCTTCAGAGTGAGCCTCTGTGGTGCAGGGCTGGTCTGGTAATGGCCTGTGTGCTCTGCTGTGCTGAGATTAATGTGAAGACTTATTGATGTAATGATGGAGCCATGAAAGAGCACTCTGGGCCGTGGTTTGGGCCCAACACATGAGCCTAATGGACTGTGTGTATGTTTGTATGTCTGTGTGTGTATTTGAATGTGCTTTTGGACCGAAACAGATGATATTAATTGAAAGGTTTCGCATTCACAAGAAGGGACCGCGGGAGTTGATTTCTGTTTATGTCTGAGATCGCTCTGGTTATATGAATACCTGACTTTAGGTGTATGTTGATGTGTGTACGTGAGTGTCTAACAAACTCTATGATCTCAGACTTCCCTTTCCTTCTAACTGTTTCCCATAGACTGTGCATAAAGAGTGGATCCAGCCACCATGATGTCACCCACTGGTTTCCGGACTGCCATGATGAGGCCACGCGTTTGCATTTTCATTGCTTTGTTGGACATTTTGATGCTCAAGTGTCCAAGCGGGTGGATTTGGAGATGATGAGCTATACATCCAGCCAAGATAACACAAGGTAAGTTACTGAAAACATCGGCCACACTTTATAACACCTACACACAATTTGCAATGCATAAACCGTTTATTACCTATTTGTTAATGTTTGTTCGTTATGTATTAACCAGTTGTTACCCATTTGTTAATGGTTTATTCAGACACAATTTATTATAAACAACGTGTTTGTGCTTATTTTCTATGAACAAACCTTTTGTAGCCGTGTGAACAAATGCTTTATGATAAACTGTGTACAAGCAACACATTAATAAACATTGACAAATAGGTAACAAATGGTTAATGCATCATGAACAAATGATTTACACATGGGTAACAAATGGTTAATACATAGTGGATTGTGTGT
Organism: Siphamia tubifer; assembly: GCA_020466265.1. Lineage (NCBI taxonomy): Eukaryota > Metazoa > Chordata > Actinopteri > Kurtiformes > Apogonidae > Siphamia > Siphamia tubifer. The sequence goes on along the minus strand of CM035805.1, from coordinate 29,662,382 downwards.
AGGTGTTATAAAGTGTTATCAAACCATCTAATAACTAGTTGATTCCTTCATTCCAATATTACCATGAGTTAGAGCTACACAAACCTGTTGTGAAAAAGCACCATGTTTAGTATTTTTGTCTTTCTTATAGTAATAATAATTAATAATAATAACAATAATAATAACTAGAAAAGCAGAGCGCAGACCTCCGCCAAGGTAGACACCCACCCCCTGATTGCCACCAAAATCTTATCATTTCGAGATCTCCGCATTATCAACCTACCCTGAAAATTTCATCAAAATCTGTCCGTAAGTTTTTAAGTTATCTAACAGACAGACAGACAAACTCTGGCAAAAACATAACCTCCTTGGTGGAGGTAATAATAATAATGGATTAGATTTATATAGCACTTCATTATATACACATATACTCAAAGAGCACAGTGGATCCACTATTCATTCACTCTTACATACTCCCTCTGGTGGTGGTCAACTACATATGTATCCACAGTTGCCCTGGGGCAGACTGTTAGAACTGGCTGCCATTTTGCAACGCTAGCCCCTCTAACCACCACCAAACATTCACACACATTCATACATCAGTGCGATTAGCAGTACTGGAGGCACGAAGCGTGAAGTGTCTTGCCCAAGGACATAACAGCACATGACTAGGAGAGAGTGGAATTCAAACTGCCAATCCTTCAGTTACTGAGCCATGGCCACCCTTTATTTATTGACTTATGACTTTACTTTAAAGCTGTCATTCCATGGTTATTTCATTAATATTATTGTGTTCTCCATTGTTATTGAATACATTGTGTGTTGGTTCTATTTAAAAAAAATGTCCGGATTGCTTTGTTTCAAGCTGTTTTTACACGATAGTGAAAAAACTTGAGGTCGTAAACCGGTACTTCCTCATAAATGTCCATGATGCTGTGAGGAGACGTCTGATTGGCTCAGAATGCCTGAAGGAATACTCCCCCCTCCCTTCTTACTCTCTATGTGTGTTTACCTTTACCAGAGTAGCATCCAGCTAGGTCTCGTGCCGTCGCTTGTTCTGATACGTGCAGGAAAAAAACGAGGCTTTATTTACACAGAGAGCACATGAACCAATTTGATCCGCTATTTTTTCAAGTTTGTGCAGGCGTCGTCTTCTCTCATAGATGCTAATGCTACTTCATATTCGCTGCAATAGGGCACGGGTTTATCCCCACGTGGGTGACGCTAAAGTCCTTTACATTAGCTTCACATTTACCCATTCACACACACTCATACACCAGGAGGTTTCTAAGGTTCTGTTAGTCCTACTGGGGGCCTAAGTCAGGGTTCAGTGTCTTGCCCAAAGGTACTTCGACATGTGAAAGCCAGAACCGGGACGCGAACCGCCAACCTATCGGTCATAAGTGCATGTAAACATCCTGAGTGTTGTACAGTCATTCACAGGTGTTATGCCCATAAGCTTGTCTCAGTGTTCATTTGTGGAACTGCAGGTTCCGGTATGTCGTGGGTTTCATTTCTCCACATCAGAGGTTGCTGCTTAGTGTTTCTTTTTGTTTTCTCGACATGTGTGTTGCGAGTCTTGTTTCTGCTGCCTGGTGCTTTCCTCATTTAAAGGGCACTTCATACTGAGACTGTGGGAGCGCGTGGTTGGAGGGAACATAGAGGGAGGCTGAATAAATACAACCATAATTAAAGTGGTACCTTCACAACTAGTGCCCTGCGGTGTGCGTGGTGTGAGTATGGGTGTATCCATGTCCTCACCGGTTCTTCGGTGAGGCCCAGCAGGTGCTGACAGGACCCCCCCCCATCTCTAACTCCCCCTACTATTCTGTTTTTTTGAGTGTACATTTGTGTGTGTGTATGCCAGCAGGCTTGATCTTCTGTGTTGGTTTGAAATGATTGACAGCTTAGCAGTCACAAGGGCGATTGAGACCAGTTGTGGGAAGAGAAAGACCTTACAGCCTCACAGCTTTAAGCCCCGAGGGGGGATTTCTAGACGGAGAGAGACAAACGGTGAAAGGAAGAAAAAGACCAACAGAATGCCCACAATTGGATTAATAACGAAGCATGAAATGGATTAAAAATGAATGTTCTTGCATGTTGATATAAGCCTAATAGACAAGATTAAAACCGACTCGCATGTCGAGGTCTTGGTTTTTCAACAACACCCTGATCTTTTGGGCGGGAAACCCATGGGACCAAAGAAGTTTATGGGAAATGGCTCATGCTCAGAGAATGATGTCATATGTGGGAGATAGACCAAATTCTCCCCGGCTGATACAGCAAAGGGAGGGCAAATACAACTTACAGAATCTCAACCACCACAGACTCCTTAATTAAGTCGAACTGTGAAGTCTCACTGGCCCTTCACGCTGTCCTGAGATCTGCATCCCATCATGTGATCCTTGGGGGCACTGGCATAATTCACAACCGTGGTGCAGAGGAGTAAACTCATTTAGCCTTATTCTCATGGCTGCAGGTCATTAACGTTGTATTATAGGCTTATATTTGGCCACTGGAGTTCATCAACTTTTCTGTCTCTACTCTGCAACATCTCCAAGTAATAATATCTAATATAAAGCAAAGCCATTAAAATAATTGAAAATTTACTTATTTATTTAATTGAATATTACTCTGTATGACCGCCGTATAACCTCTTTATGGGATAGACACAGCCAAAATGTATGCACTGAAACTGAAATAACTCACCACGAATTAACAGTCTCTTATGCAGCACCATAGACTCTGAATGGAAATGTGTACAATTCCAAACTATAATGTACTTCAACTTTCACAGATTTTTATTTTTTGTGCAAAAAAAAAAAAGCATATAGACACACATTGTGTTCTGGCCCGCCAAAGGGTCCAATCTGGCCTGTAGGATGAATAACAATGAAGATGTTCAGGTTCGACATACAGAATAATAAGATCTCAATTTGGTCAGACCAGTAAAATATGATAATAATTACCTATAAATAATGAAAACTGCAGATTTGAATGTAAAAAAAGTTAAATTACATAAAAACATCTTTCTACAAAAAACTGAATAAATACCTGAACAAATATGAACCACCTGAAGTAAGTGTAATTTCACAAATATTCTGCCTGTTACTAAATGTTTTGTGTATTTGTAATTGAAATGTACATTGTTCTGCACATGTGCATACTGATAGACTGAGGCAGACACTTTAAAAATTGCACTTGTTAGATTTTTGAGGGAAACTTTATACATGGAAACATTATCATAATCTAATTTTACTGTTTTTACTGTTGTTGTTTTACTGGTCTGGTCCTTTTGAGGTCATACTGGGCTGAGTGTGGCCCCTGAACTAAACTTAAATGAGTTTAGTTCAGGTCTGTGGTAAAGTGTCTGCCTCCTCCTCTTCCTATTATATGGGTTTACAATCAGTATTACATATTTTTTTTAACCTAAGTGATGGTGACATATTTATATTTACTGCCTTTGATTCTCAGGAATGGCTGTAAATTGTTTAGAAATATGAGTGACAGGAAGTAGTATTATCACACATGCGTAATAGAAATCTAGTTCCATTACAGATTGTGTAGTGACAGTGGGATGCATCACAGCGGTTAGGTTAGTTTCTTTTATACAGTCAGGCTGAAGTGCAGGTAGTATGCGAATAAGAAAAAATGTTTTTTTTCCCAGACGATTCTGTTGTGCGCAGGCCAGACAGTTTGAGCGTCTTTGCCAGGGCAGCATGGGGGCGTGTGGGCCGGTGGCCATCTGGGTTTAAAGGTGTCTTTAAATGACAGAGGTGTAAATCTACTGCCCATGTGCCGGAGGGGATGTTGTTTCTCTCTGGCCTGTAGACCTGCTCACAGATCAATAAAGTTAACTCAAAACATTCACACTCTGCCATCTGAAATCAACCATTTAATGAGTTGCTGTTCCTGTAAAAGTGGAAAAGGCCCCTTCAGATTTATTAGAATACGGAGAAAGTAGAATTCCAGAGTAAAGGGAGAAGAAGAAGAAGAAGAAGAGGAGGAGGAGGAGGGGAAAAGGAGGCAGTGCTGTTGGTTTTCTGCTTGGACACGTTTTGAGGGCAAAAAAGGGTCTGCATGTGTACGAAACGCACAAATAAACAACTGTAAAAGCATCTTGATCCATGTTTTATGAGTGAGATTAGTTAACTAGAGGTGATTGGATTCTTTTTGCAGCGGTAAGCATGGAACTTCTCCAAACTATAAAAGCAATGTTAAGTCATGTAATTTCACTTCAGTACTGTCGGTGCTCTGAATGTGCGTCTGCGTTGGGATATAATGGCTGCTCAGCACATTTCAGAAAACCACCATTAACCGTTTCACAAACAAGTGGTGCCAGGCGCAAAACAAACCCACGCTCCTCTGAAGGTTTTAGCTCTTCATGAACGTGAGACTATGGATTTGACCTAGAGCTGCACGATATATCGTGTGAGCATCGACATCGCAACGTACGTGTGTGCAATAGTCACGTGGCAGGTCCTGCAATGTATGAGACGAATGAACTCAACATTTTGTCATGTGATTTTAATACAGCCTGACACACACTGAACACATCACAATCATTCTGAAGCAGTTTGGAGTGAGTCACTGGTAACAAGACTGAAAAATGAGCTGTCTGTCTACCTCTTATTCTGTTCCGACCCGTTTTGGATCCTGGACCTGGGCTTTTGCCTGACCCCTGACCCCTGTCTGTATGTCGTTCTGATCCTGCCCGAGCCCTTGGTTCGTGCTTTATCCTTGTGTCTTCACTCGTTCTTCAGATTCCTCTTTGCTGACCCACACCTGTCTCACGGTTGAAAGAAAGAAGAAAGAAAGTACTTTATTTGTCCCTGTGCAAATGTACAATGAAATATGTCCTCTGCATTTAATCCTTTCTTTTTGATGCTGTTGGGCCACAGTGGGCGGCGCCCGGGGACCCATCTCCAGATTCAAAGCCAGGCTAATGTTCAGAATCACCTGGCTGGAGGATTTTACCCTAACACACATGTTTTTGGGTTACCTGTGTTCATCCCTTCTGGTCTGTCTCCTGTGGACTGCCTGTCTGTATGAACTGGACTAGTTTTTTCACTTCCCTCTGTCTTCTTTTAGTCAGTGTTCTGACAGTTGAGACCAGACTGAGTTTCCAGACTGGGTGACCTGTATGTGGTCTGGGAGCTGGGAAGTCTACCGGTCCTTGAAGAAGAAAAATCTAAACACTGTGTATTTATAATAAACAAATACTTGTACTTTTACGTCTGTTTCTGATCTTCCATCTGGGTTCAGTTCCTGTTACCGGTTTAACAGACCCAGTGACCCTCGACCTCTTGGGTCAACAATAGGTTCAAATCTACACACAAAAGATGCAGAATTAAATGATGAGCATTTTGGTGCTCAGTGGTATGGACAACTAAGTGCCGAAACGAAATAATCAACATCGGATTTAAATAGATAAATGTGCCAATTCATTCATAGGTAAAAAAACCCCCCAAACATTATTTCACTAGTTAATTAACTATTTCATGGTCCTTGTGCTGCAGTTGACCATAAATTTATTTTATCCGTCAACCTCACTCATCAAATTTGGTGGGCGGGACCAATGTGAATCTAGACTTTGTCACTCCCAATGTAGTGAATTTTACGAGAGGTTAATAGCCCCACTCAATGTATAGGAATGTGTTCACAAACTTTGCATCAGTTCTTTATCGGGAATCTATTTGCCTTGACTTGATGTGCGGGGGAACCAATCAACTGTTAACTCATTGACTGTCAGTTAGAGAAATTGTCGTTTCCACGGTTTCCACCTAAAAGGGATCTATTCTGGACCTTTCCTGAAATTTTGATGGAAATTGATCCAGTACTTTTTATGTGAAGTTACTGATAAACAGACAAAAAAAAACCCCAACAATACCTGTTGCCTCGCTTTCGGTTGCCATGGTAACAAGAGTAAATGTTAAAGCGTAAAGCAGTTGTGTGTTTTAATATGTCTTTCCATGGGCCTCCAAATAACAGATACCCCTGATGAAGTGTAAAAGAAGTTTTCTGGCAAACCGTTAAAACGATTACAAAGATCTTGTGCGGGGTTAAGAGCGAAGTGAACAGATTATTACAACAGATTGCTCTTTATTTCGTATGAATCAGTGAATCCTGTCATGAGTGTGAACTGAGGGATCCACGAGGGTTCAATGTGTTGAGGGAGCGTCAACATTTTTTAATGATGCATGGACGGTCTTTACTGGAACAGATGCTGATTTATATAGTTTTGCTCTTTTCCTTTTACTGTATATTGTGTTGTTACTCCAGAGGGTTTGGCTGCAGTTCAGCGCTGTTTCCTTGACTCCTCCTCATCTTCCTCCTCCTCCTGCCTACACCTCCTCCTCACCCGATTCGGTCCATAAACGCACCTTGTCATGTTCATCCAAACACTGGTGTCTTACCTGACAATCACCTGACGATTGGTTTATACTGATGGAGTGCATATTAAGTGTTCCATTTACTCTCTACTTCCTCCAACCTCCTGTTCGCCACTACCGGCCAGGGATCCCCCAAGGGCCACACAGGAAGAGGAAGGAAGACAGATGAAATTGTCCTTTTTACTGCAATGTCTTACTTTTGGGGTTTACATTACTACATTATGAGTGAAATCCCTCTAGCAGCTGCTGGACAGAGCACACTTTTATGAGCTTGTGTTACCTGCGCACTCAGCTTTATGGCGGCTGCAAAGAAAATCCTGCATGTTAACAAGTGAGCATGGAAAGAATTAAGTGGGACTAACATGCGGGGTGCCACGTCTCTTCAGGTGTGAAGTTATAGGTTCTAATCTGCGTGGGTTGGAACACACGAGGCAGCACGAACAGTCGATAATATTTTCTGGTTTCTTTGCACCTCTAGGAACAAGCTAAAAAAAATAATACGAGATATTTGTGCATGAAAAACCTGATGTCTTTTCTTCACGTAGACAAAATTAAATACAGTTTAACCCATAAAGACCCAATGAGCCACCGAAGACCAAAACCATCTACTGGTCTAAAATGGTCAGAGGTAGTAAAAGTACTCACACTCTGTACTTAAGTAGAAGTATTCTGCTCTACAAAGTAAAAAGACAGTAACTGCACAGACATCAAACAGAAAAATGACCTTAAAGTTCTGTTGTTGTTCAGCCCCAGTAGTTGTACAGTAGGTAGATTATTGGACATGAGGTAGTCTTGTTACTGCATATTACCCAGTTCTACAAAAACCACAGAGCGCCTTATATATTAATTAATTCTGGTAGTGCTTAGTGACTGGGAATTGTGACTTTTTATCTCATAATTTATGCATTTTATCTTAGAATATTAGCTTTTTACCTCATAATATTGGCATTTTATGTCATAATTTTGGCTTTTTATGTCATAATTTTGGCTTTTTATGTCATAATTTTGGCTTTTTATCTCATAATCTTGGCTTTTTATCTCATAATTTTAGCCTTTTATATCATCATTTTAACATTTTATCTCACAATTTAGACTTTTTTCTCTTAAAATTATCTATTTTATGTCATATTTATAACTCATGACTTTTTATCTCAATTGTGATTTTTTTAATCCCCCCCCCCCTAAATTTCTGGCCCATATCCACAAAACTAAGTAACTGTGACTTGATCAAAACACAGTAACTCACTTGTAAAGGCTTTATTTTGGATACTTTTGAAACTTTTCAGATTTTTCGCAGTTAACTAAGTATTTCATGGAGAGAAAAAAATGCATTTTTACTTTTTACTTTTGTAGTTTATTACAATTGAGAAGTTGTACTTTTTTTATTTTTATTTTTTACTTTGACTTACGTAAAGGAGTTGAATCAGTACTTGTCAGTACTTTGACTTGACTTAAAACTGTACTAAGAAAAATACTATGACAATATTATTTTTCAGGTCATTCATATCTTATTTGTTTGGATAGTTTATAAAAGTAAGTATTTTCATAATTAAATTTTTTTGGAGGTGTTATTATTTATAGGTTAGTATTTTACTGTTTCCGCCACTGGAGATCAAACGTGAACCCTGAAAGACTTACTACTGTAGATAATTTGACCTGAAATGAGAAAATGTTGATTTGTTTCCAGCATGAAATGACAAGACATTTATATATTTTAATTTGAGGGTGATTTGAAAAGCACATAAGATATTCTGTAGCAGGATGGTTAAACATGGGTAAGGCATTAGCATGTTTGCACTGGGAGCGAGCTGTTTGTGCGAGTGTTTGAGCCTGTGTGTTTATGCGACTAATGTGGATTTAATTTGATAAGTGGTTAGCGGATTTCTAAACGCTCAGCTAGGAAGGAAGGAATTGGTCTTTGTATATTTTGAGTAAATACACACTCCAGATTTTCTTCTTTTTTCCTTGCTCTATTTGTCTTTTCTTGTTAATTTGTCAAAGGTTCGACAGTGCATCATTAAAAAGCCCAAAATCTCATGATATTCTTATGATCTGAACCCTTTAAAACTACTGTAGCTTAAAAAAATGGTTTAGGAGAAACAATACCAAGTGATTTTTTCCCCTTCATTTCTAGTCAAAATATCTCATCACACTTAAAATAAATAATAACTTTTCAGTGAAATAGAAACCACATTTCCCATCATGCACCATGGTCATGGGGTAATCTTCAAAAAACTTCTCTTAGTGATTTTAAAAGCATCATGGAGAATGCCGTGAAGAACGAATATCATGTTCTTTATTCCATTATGGTTGAATAATTATTATTTTATTATTTATTGTTTCATGTGTCATGTACGTGTTTTATATTGTTAGATTTGTGATCTCAATGGGACTTCCTGTCTGAATAAAGGTCAAATAAAAGAAATTAAATTGAAAATGATATTTCAAGAAATCTTAACAAGATCATTTTTACTTGAAAATTACTTTTAAAGTAAGGTTTTCAACATCTATTGCCTACAAATAAGTTATTATATCTCACTGAAAAGTTGGTCTTTAGGTGATTACGTCTTATTTTAAGTGTGATGAGATATTTAGCATAAAAATGATCACATCTAGAACAACATCCTAGTTGTGATTTATTTTGTTATCATTATGTAACTACTGTTTAAGTCAAATACTAGTTTAGTTAATCATAGTTATATACGAGTAAGTGTAGTTTGTTTATTTGCTGTTGCATAAACAGTACATATTCGAGTGTTTTCTCATGAAATGATTGTGATAATGTGATTTATTGTTGATAGATAAAGTGTAAGTGGCACTAATGTGATCACTGCAACAGGTCAAAGGTGATTACAGATGTGTTAAAATAGAAATAAAAAGAGGATTATTCCAAATTTATGGGCAACAGAGTAGAATGTTTATCAATGAATGTATTAAACTTCATCTGCACGCAAAGTAGATGAACAAAGCAATGTTTGGTATCATCTGTTTATTAATCAACATGTTGTTGTGTGATTTATAATAATCTTGTTTATTCAGTAAATGTTTGGTTATCTCTTTTACCCTTTATGTCACCGTGTGTGTGTGTGTTTGTGTGTGTGTGTGTGTGTGTGTGTGTGTGTGGATCACTGGATCCATGCAGCATCATTTCTATTTTCGAATAATATTAGAATAGTTTCCAGTGAATTTCAAATAGTGTTTTGGACCAAAAGTCAGATACCTAGTACCTGCTGCTCTACACCTTTTACCATTAATCTCTTAAATTAATGATCTTCAACTTTGTCTTCATTCAATTTCTTCATCCATTTAAGAGATGATATCATAACAGATTATGGTCAAGTGTTTAAAAAAGATGAAGGGAAACGTACCTTTTAACACTAATCTCTTAACATTCACTGCCATTGATGTGTTTTGGCATAGATTAAAATCCAAATGAACAGTCTACACTTTATTTTGATGGGTGCCATACAGTACTTATGTAGTCTTAGTCTGTTATTATAGTATAATATTATATAATATTGTATGATAATATTATAATATAGTATATATTATTATTTAATATTGACTATATTCTGAGTCAATATTGTCTTCTTATTTTCCTGGCAGTGAGTGAGTGAACTTCAACTATGTCTTCATCCTCCATCTTCTTCTTGTTGCATTTTATTTTGGTGAATCTGTTTTATTTTTGTTGAACTTGCATTTTGTTGCGGAGTGAATTTGCAGCGTTTCTCTCTCACAGTCGTTTTGGTATTTGCTGCTTCTGCTTGGTTTCTATTATTGCATCATTTTTCTCTCGCAGCTTCACTTGTGTCGTATTTGTTTTAAGTGTTTGTGTTTCTGTTCGTGCGTCTTTCTTTTTCCCCTGTCGGCCACCGTATTAAACCTCATGTTCATATGTATTCATATGGTGTCAGGCCTGAGGAAGGGGTTCAGTGTGGGAGACATGCGGAGGGGGTGGGAGGGGGTCTGTAATGTAGTCACAATAGAGAATTCCGAGCCAAAGGAAACAGGGGTCTCTCTCCTTCATAAACAGGATGAGGGGATGAGACCACACGCATTGGCCGGCTGTACACTGTACACTATACGTATCTATATATACTCTGAATCACAGTCTGAGCATCTCCATATCAAACAGGCTTCTGTGTTTCTAATACATGGTGAATGTATGAATGTTGGTTCAGATACACTCATTATACACTGGTCCTCTGTGTGCACACCCTCAGGATCCCTATAGTCCTGCTTTTATGAATGGCCTCACTGTGTTTTTTCCTCTCTTATCTTCGTAATTCCTCCTCCTCCTCCTCATCGAGCTCCTCTTCCGATGACTCCTGACTTGGGAAGTGGTCAGAGATAGACTATATCATCACAGATAAGTGTCTTTGCTCACTCCTCGGCTTACATGCTCATGTACTAAAGCAAACACTCGGGCCCAGATGTACTCTTTCTTCTCTGCTCTGAAACGCTCTCTCCGTCCTCGCTCCAGGCCATTTCTTCCACTCGATCCTCCAGCTTTGGTCTTAACCCTCTGGAAGCTTCCACTCTGCCATTTGGCAGGGAGAGCAGTCATGTTAAGGAACAAGTGAAAATAAGGTCAAATGAATAATGGTAGCTCATAAAAACAAGTCCGACACATTTTTCTGTGACAGAATTCTCAGTCCACTGCTGACGTGGTATGTTGGTAACAAATCTACAATCCCTCCGCTACAGTTTGATGTGAGTTTATAAGGTGACGGCCTGATGTAATGGAGGAGGGATGTATCTTTACTTATTCACTTACAGATGCTCTATTCATGTTTAGTAACATTTCAGTGGTGTGTTTTATCCTTGGAATGAGTCTGTGTTGAAGTGTGTGTGTGTGTCCGGCTGTCTGAGGCCATTTTAGTGTAAGATGTGTGTGTGTGTGTGTGTGTGTCTCTCTCCGTGTCCATCTGTCCATCTGTCCAGGCCCATTTTTGTGTAAGGTGTGTGTGGCCAAAAGTAGTTGAGTGTAAGGTGTGTGTGAGCGTGTGTGTGCGCGCGTGTGTCCAAAGGCAGTTTAATATAAGGTGTGTGTGTGTGTCTATCTGTCCAAAGGCAGTTTAGTATAAGGTGTGTGTGTCCAAAGGCAGTTTAGTATAAGGTGTGTGTGTGTGTGTGTGTGTGTGTGTGTGTGTCCAAAGGCAGTTTAGTATAAGGTGTGTGTGTGTCCAAAGGGAGTTTAGTATAAGGTGTGTGTGTCCAAAGGCAGTTTAGTATAAGGTGTGTGTGTGTGTGTGTGTGTGTGTGTGTGTGTGTGTGTGTGTGTCCAAAGGGAGTTTAGTATAAGGTGTGTGTGTCCAAAGGCAGTTTAGTATAAGGTGTGTGTGTGTGTGTCCAAAGGCAGTTTAGTATAAGGTGTGTGTGTGTGTGTGTGTGTGTGTGTGTGTCCAAAGGGAGTTTAGTATAAGGTGTGTGTGTCCAAAGGCAGTTTAGTATAAGGTGTGTGTGTGTGTGTCCAAAGGCAGTTTAGTATAAGGTGTGTATGTGTGTGTCCAAAGGGAGTTTAGTATAAGGTGTGTGTGTGTGTGTGTGTGTGTGTGTGTCCAAAGGGAGTTTAGTATAAGGTGTGTGTGTCCAAAGGCAGTTTAGTATAAGGTGTGTGTGTGTGTGTCCAAAGGCAGTTTAGTATAAGGTGTGTGTGTGTGTGTGTGTGTGTGTGTGTCCAAAGGGAGTTTAGTATAAGGTGTGTGTGTCCAAAGGCAGTTTAGTATAAGGTGTGTGTGTGTGTGTCCAAAGGCAGTTTAGTATAAGGTGTGTATGTGTGTGTCCAAAGGGAGTTTAGTATAAGGTGTGTGTGTGTGTGTGTGTATGTGTGTGTCCAAAGGCAGTTTAGTATAAGGTGTGTGTGTGTCCAAAGGCAGTTTAGTATAAAGTGTGTGTGTGTGTGCTCCATGTTTGCAGTGTTATTCCAGGTGTTTTGTCAGGGATGGTGTGTTTACATCAGTTGTAGACGGTAGAGAAGAGTGGTACCATCCTTCATCACTATGTATGTCTGTGTGTGTGTGTGTGTGTGTGTGTGTGTGTTTATGAGAGGGAGAAAGAACGACGGGGAGAAAGAGAGCATGGCGGCAGAGGAAGTGAGGGCGGAATTTTGGAGATCCGTAGACACACAGGGATGCTTTGATATATTATATGTGGGAGCAGAGGGGGACAGGAGCCAGACCAGCAGTGTGTGTGTGGTGGTGCAAGTGTGTAAACACTCTCCTCTTCCCCACAGAGCTGTCCACCACCGGCACTGTGCCAGGAGGTACCCTCACACAGTCACACCCACACTGAAAAGCAGGAAGTCTTCTGATCTTTAGGTGTGTGTGCGTGTGCACGTATGTGAAAGTTACATGTGGACACAGTGTGTGTGTTTAGGAGCTGGTGTCCATATTAGAATGAAGTCAAACTCTGACCAGACTTACATCCTGTAGCACAAATGACTATAATAACACCTATATGTACACCTCCACTTGTCATACCTCAAATGAATGAATTTATTTTCGAACATGCATATATATATATATATATATATGTGACCCTCCAGCACAAAACCAGTGGGACGTTGCACAGCAGTGTTTGTAGCTATAGCCTCAAATATGTCATATGGGTCAAAATGATTGAATTTGAAGTTTATACATGAAGTCTCCTGAACACTTTTATGGGTTTTTGTTAAATTCCTACCGTAAGTGCTTCAAATCATGAAGGACAACAACTGACTGACAAACTCTTAAATAGAAATCTATGTAAGTATATATTTGAACCAATGGGAGGCCTCAGAACAAAGCCTTCTCCAGTAAACAAATTGGCTTGTTGCTAGGGCGATGTTGAAAAACGATCTCTGATTGGTTGAATTAGTGTCACGCAAGCATGTTTAATAAGCCTTCACATAATTAGAAAATCTTAATTGCTGAAATTTGCCCCAAGTGACTGGTTTTGTTATGGACGGTCACATATATAAAAAAATTAACTATATGTACAAAAGAAAGAAATAATAATATTAACAAAACGTAACAAAACAACATAGTTCGAAAAAGGAATAGGAAGAAGCAATGCTTTTTTTTTTAGATTCCTTACCTTTTTTAACTATTACCAAATTTTAAATCCATATAGCATCATATAATATAACATATTAATGTTACACCAATCGATCTGCCACAGATATTCCCTAAAAATCTGATCAGTGATCGGAAAAACATGCCAATCACGTGACGTAAATTAATAGCGATAATTTTCAAACTGACAAACGCGCTACAGTACAGGTGCATCTTGTCCTGACTGTTTCTGTACATTTTAAAATATAGTTAACAGATAATTTTATTTCTATAAATGATTCAACCTCTGCTAGATGACGGGTACAGAAATGTAAAATCCTTCTGTGATTGACTGAGTTTTTTGGTGATCTGTATTGACTGCACCCATATTTTCTTTTGTTAACATATTTTTTAATGGCTCACAACATGACTTTTTACACTGGTTGTTGCTTTTGTTATATTCTCATTTACTAGACACTAAATGTTTGATAGTGAAAAGTGTTTAAAAAGTTTTTTTTCTAAACATTTCTATCTTACTCCAGTCCCTTGAAATAAACGTGAAAGAAGAAAGACAAATAACTATGTCATAATTTCAGTTTAGTTTTTTCTGGCCCACATACTGTATATACAGTGTCTATAAATGAAAAAGTCTGTTTTCTTTTCTCTTTTGATTTTCTTTCCAGAAAGACAATGATCCAAAGCCACACAGAAATGGATTTAAGACAATAAGGTGAATATAACTGTGCAGTATTCACTACTGTATGTAAATGTCTGTGTCTACTATGTCTATATGTATGAATGTGGCTGATATAAAACCAAGAACTCAAAACAATATAAGATTTGACAGATACTTTGATGTCCTGTCATAAGAACAGAGTAAAATCACAGTGTAAAGATGTACTAAAAACATAAGTAACACTTTACTGTACATTACAGATTGCTAATAACATGGTAATTATATAGTAATTTTAATGTAATTTCCTGGTAATAATGCCTTTGTTACCGCTTATTACAACCAATTTACGTGCAATTTCCAGTGCAAATACTCTGCAGTTTAAAGGTAAAATTTCAAGCATAATAAAATGGTAATTTGAAATTAATCTGTAGTTATTGAAATGAGTCTAAGAATTATAACGATGCAAGCAGCTTTCATTAATGTGAAATTTTGATGTACTTTCATAGTAATAATCCTTTGTTACTGCTTATATCAAGTCATTTCAATGCAGCTAAGAGTGCAATTTATGGGTAAAATTTCAAGCATAATAAAATAGTAATTATTTGAAATGAATCTGTAGTTATTGAAATAATAAATCCAAGATTTTTGTTTATTTACCTGAAAAACAGGAGCTAATTTCCAGGAAATGACACAGCCATCAGGGTTGTAAAATGCATTATCACTTGTTTTACAGAGGATTTATACAATGAAACTACGTCAAAATGACGTTCCATTTGTGGGATTACTACATTAATAGCTGCAAATGTTTATTATGTTGGCCGGTTATTACATTTGTGGGGTTAACAGTTGTCCAGTCAAACATTGAAAGTGTGAAGAAAAAAAAGTTTAATATATTTAAAGTATGTATAGCTTCCTTCATCTCCCCCTCCCTGTTCAGTGTGCTGTAGGTGTATCTTTTGACCTCTTGTCTAGTGTAAAGTGAAATGACACCATTTGCTGCCTGTCCCTTAACTCCTGGTGACCTTCCAGGGTCTCAGATACCACCACCACCACCACCACCACACTGGGTGGCGCACGGAGGTTTCCCTATAACAGTGCTCTGACATTTTTAAAAAAAGTATCTGCTTCAGACATTAAATGTGTTAAATCTTACATACTTTAATAAGATGAATCAGAAAACCAATGACAAAAGTACTGCTTAGCTCATGTTTTTAATATGTTATTCCACTTATGTGGTGGTTTATGTACATGTATACAATGGATTTGCAAATATTCCACTAGAAAGAACCTGTAAAGTACAATAGAATAGAATGTCTTTGTCATTGTCAAGTAGAACAAAATTGAAAGTGCAATCCACTTTAGGTGCCATAAGATTTATATTATACCTACACACACATATACATATCTATATATATGCAGGGTGTAAACCAATAACATATTTAAAATAAAATAAAAACAATATAAAGTGAATGGATCATAAAGTGCAGACAGTGTTTTGAATTAGATCTGACACCAATATTCCTTTGGACTAAAACCTATTATCTTTTTCATTCTAATAATTTCATATTTTGACCATATGTGGAGTGGGGGTGGGGGTGCCGCAATGCCCCCCCCCCCATGTCAGTTTTTTCTAATATGGTGTAGCCCTAATTAGTATCTTCTCTATACCGTGTCGTTTTTTTGCTAAATTTCACATATTTTTGTTTCCAGTAAACGTATGACTTAATCGCAAAATCACAAATCTCAAAAGTCAAAGAGAGAATGTCCAGAAACTAAAAAGCATATTTAGCTGACATCAATGTTTTGTTTTTTTTTCCCCTTTTCTGTCCTTTCTCATTAATCATGTGACGAGCCCCCAGACTTATCTGGTGTATGCGTTAATAAAACAGAAGATGTAGTTGCTCAGACTTTTTCTAAATTCATCAGGACAGTTATAATAAAACTATTAATAACCAGTTCACCTCAATAGAACAATGTTAGACAAAGCAAATCAGTGCTTTTATATTAGAATTTAACTTTATTTGAGCAGAAATAAGCTGTATTTTTTTCACATTGATGCATTTATAATTTTGCTTAACCCTCAAAAACCCAAAAGCATCTACTTATTTAAATGTCGTATGTGCTTTTGAACTCTTAGTCCTATCAATACAGTAAAATAATTCAGGTAAAAATGCAGTTTCTCAGCTTTTCAGCAGCATCAAATGCATCCACAGTGTCAGTAGTGAACATGGAAACACCATAGTTAGTAAAATATAGTTTGACAAATGAAAGTGGATGCTACATTTTGCTGAAAAATTCAAGTTATTTAATTTTCTCTATTTTAATATGATGGTTGTTGAATTTACTGTGAGCATCTGCATGATGAACATCTACATGATCAGTCAATTAAATATAGAAAAAACCTGATTTTCAACTAGAAATGATGATAGAACACTTGGTAATGCACTATAAATAAAAACTGGCAAATTTTAACATTTTAAATATTGAATACAAACAGTAAACGGACTGCCCCTCACATACACCTGCAGGGGCCCAGTGTTTTCTAAATCCACCAGGAGACATTTAAGAGTTCAGTGTCTGCAGAATTTTGAAAGGACAACATGTGACAACAGTCGTAGCTTGGATTCAAACTGCCAACAAATATCACACAAGTACAAATTGACTAATTTTATACTACTACTACTACTACAAATAATAATACTTTTTATTTGTAACACACTTTACATTTCAATTCAAATCTCAAAGTGCACAATTTTACAGTTTGTAAATATTACTTTATTTTCAACTACAACCAAAAACGCATGTATATATATATATCCCAAATATGCACAGATAACTTTCTTGTGAATATGCTTAATTTTTGTCCCAAAAATCACTCCGTAACTATATACAGTAATTGAAAGAGTAATAGAGTAATCACCTCTGACTTTAGTGAAATACAAATATCTAGAAAAACTGTGATCAATTTACTGTAAATGTACAGTTTAGGAAAGAAATAACACCCCCCCTCACACACACACACCAACCTGTTTGCCTTTTTGACCCTTGCTTCTGTAGAACCGTGTTCATAAAGCTGCTATTATCGTCTAATGCAATAATTCATACTGTGATGTGTTACATATAAAGCCTCAGAGATCGTCCGCTGATAGCTAACTCAGCACTGTTATAGCCATGTGAACACACACACACACACACACACACACACACACACACACACACACACACACTGGCAGCAGGTAGTGGTTTTTCAGAGGATATAGTGTGTGTTGGATCTTGCTGTGACTCCAGGAAACCCTGCACTCACTTCCACCTTCAGTAGGATGAAAGGAGTTCAGGGAGCTAGAGTTCCACTCCCTACAGAGTGTGTGTGTGTGTGTTTGAGCGAGTGTATTATGGGAGTACAGCACAGCTTTGGTGTCCCTATCTCCTGTCTTTGCGGTTCCAGCATAAGCACATTACAAATTCACACATCCCCCCCAGCCGACACCCCCATACCCCTAACCTCTGTCACTCTACATCTGATACAATCACAACAAGGCTACAAAGAGACCGCCAGGCGGGGGGGGCACCGTCGTGTGTATGCGCCTCCAGCTCTATTCGTGGGACAGGATGAGGGTTTTTTTGGCACTTGAAGTAAAATGGTGAGAAATTCTCTTAACCTCAGCGACACGTCAGTAGCCACACTCTCCTTCATCTGGGCTTGAGTCTATTTTAGACACAGACACCCGAAACTGCCAAAAAGCAGGAAGGACTTTTTATGAGCTTATGCTGCCTTCACGTGTCATCGGGAAGATGATCTTTTCCACTTGTGAATTTGTTGTGTTCAAGTGCTTTCATTGTCAGAGTGAAGTGAAAAATGTCTGACACACAGTTTATCATGACCTGCTACTTGAGTGGAACAGGTTTGCACATCTTACTTAAGCTAATACAACATCTTTTTTCTTTCATTCGTTCATCTTCTGAGCTTTATATTGTCCTTGAGTGGGTCATAGACACACTGACGTATATCAAGACAAACAGCCAATCTATTTAGATGAACCTGTAAAGACCCAGAGATACTTTTCTGGTAGTTCCCATAAGAATTTTTGTCTTTATTTAACCTTTTTTTTCAGTGGTTTATCATAATTTATTCTAATATTATCCTTTGTTTTTTTCAATTTTTTTGTGCAAATATCACATATTTTCTCATATCTCATTCAGGGATCATGTAGACAGTCATAAAAAGCTTTTCCAGCAAATCATTAACTGAACATAAGTGAAGTGTTTCCATCCACTGTCACTGATCCAACTCCATGGGTTTTACTGGTGAATCACTCTTGTAGAAGATGACGGTTTCCATGGTAACTATGGAGCCTCTGAATGTCCAAATGGGTATAATCTGATGACCGTGAAAAGATGACAAACTCCATTTTGCACTGAATATTAGATAGATACCCTAACCCTTTATTAATCCCAAAGGAAATTCTGTGAGTTCTGTTGCTCACATTATATTAGTGAAAGTGACACAGCCACAATAAAAAAGACCTAACCAGAAAAATAAACAGCTACCTTATTTACATGTATGGATAGGATCAGTGGATTAACACTGGCTGTTTAGGTCTTTTAGGTCTATATATATATATATATATATAAAATTTGAGGTTAACTCCAGCGTGATCTAGCCTCAAGCAAACAATAACTCTTCGGTGTGCGACATCTGCGGACGATTGTGTCATGTCATGATTGACAATAATCAGCTAATCAGCCACAAATGCTGACTTACTGTACACACATGCTGGAAATCGTAATCATCGGAAATGATGGACAACTACAACAACAAAACAACAATATATAGACATAAAATAGCGAGACAATCACAATCCATAAAAGACATGGCAAACTGTGAGTCTGAAACTGAAGTACTGTTTCTCTGTCAAATGTTCATTGTGGTCAGTTTCAGATGTTGCAGCTTTTTCATAACTCTAACTTGTTCAGTAATACCTGTCAGTTTTGTTAAATACAAGCTGGACTGACTGTACATATCCTGACAAAGGAAAATGTCTCTTTCTAATTTAAACTACACCTGGCTTTTCTACCACCGACCATAACAATATACATTATATAAAATAAATGTCATCTAAAATTAATGTTTATTTGTAACGTAGTGGAGCAAACTATCACACGATCAAAAACAAATTCATGTTTTGAATGTCTGGGGTCACCAGAAATTTGACGTTAATATAAAATGGGGTCAGGAGATGAAAAAAAGTCGGGAACCATAAAGTCATTAATGCTCGTCTTTGAGAGCCAGATTTTTTATTTTTAAATTTTTATTGCGTACACTATAAATGTGCAAATTCATCAGCTAACTACATCAGGACGTTAATGTGTGATTAATCCCTCATTGCTCTCACGTGTTATTTTTACTTTGGAAACTCGTGGATCAAAAATTTTCCTCAATTCCTCAGTGGAAAATATAACACAAGGAGGTGTTCATGTGCAATTTTCAGCTTTGTAAGACGCATTTGTCATAATTTCCATATCATCCGAAGGCAGCATAAGGGTCTCCACTTACAAATAACTAATTCTGACTATTTTCAAGATCTTTAACTAAATAGGCTTTGTCATACATTAACTGCTCACACTCCCACAGAAGCTTTGATTGACACACAGTTCATGTATTAACACAGAAACACATGGGTAGTTACACACCCACCCACAGACCCACATGTCCACCCACTCACCCACCCACCTACACATCTATATGCAGTGTCTGTGATTGTGTGAGATTGACACACAGTAAAGTTTTACAGGTGCGCTGAAGCGGATAATTAGCCTGTTAGCTGTAACTAATGAAATCTCCACTGCTGTGCCCTTAACTGCTGCCGGGGCAGAGGCCACTTTCCTGTTTGGATAGGCAGCGCTTTAAAGCCCAGCGTACAGCCGTCGCCTGCATGTGGGCGTGGGCTACATGTGTTATGTGACACACACAGACACAGAAATGTGTGAGAGAGACGTGTGTGTGTGTGTGTGTGTGTGTGTGTACTGCTACTAAGGATGAAAGAATAATAAGTCAGCAAAAAGGAGTGGAGCAAGAAAAATAGTCCATGTGAACATATTCTTATAGGACTATTACATGTTGTTTCCCCTTTTGAAATTTTTATTTATTCAAGTTTTATGATTCCTTTACAAACAGTAAAAAGAAAAAAAAAAAATAGTCGGTAAGATTAAAATGACAAAGATACTGGTTTCTGCAACATCACTAGCACACTGAAGTAGTATTTGCACAATAGCTCATATTGTACAGTAATACGTACAATAATATAGAGTATTATTTCTTTGTTCTCATAATTCATGCATCAAAGAGTTAAATTGTTGAAAACATATAGGGAAACTTATGTTTCCTTTCTATTGTAGCAGAAAAAAAGGTTATTAGACCATCATTAATGCATCAAAATAATAGTTATACAATCATTTGATCATTTTTACATGGGTCCATTACATGGAAATACATTTTTTCCCCTTTTAAAACTCCTGTTTATTGAAGTTTTATTCTTTACGAACGGTAAAAAACCTAATTTGACAAACCAAGAAAGTGAAAGATAAATATATCACAATATCAAGGTTTTATATATATATGTATATGTACACAGAGATGGAAAGTAATTAAATAAAAGTACTTAATTACTGTACTTTTTAGGTATCTGTACTTTATAGTCACATTCTCAGAATAGACTCGTTACTTTTTTCAAAGAAGTGACAGTACAACAATTAGTCATTTCAGACAGAAAATTAGTGGAGGAGAAAAACTGTGACTTCATATATTATATTTCTATGACTATTATCTCATAAGTTTTACTTTTTATCTCATAATTTTGACTTCTTATCTTAAAATTATGCATTTTTATCTGACATTTATAACTTTAAATAAAATATCATGACTTTTTATCTCAATTGTTACTTCTTTTTCTTTTTTTTCTTTTTTCTTTTTCCTAAATTTCCTGTCCATATCCACAAAACTGAGTACTGTGACCTGATCAAACACAATGTAAACACATTAACTCACTTTTAAATGGTTTCATTTTGATACTTTTGGAGCTTTTCTGATGTTTCCTGGTTAAATAAGTATTATTTCATTCATGACAAAAAAAAGTTTTACTTTTATACTTCATAACAATTGAGTAATCGTTTTTTTTTTTGTTTTTTTGTTTTAACTTTTACTTAAGTAGAAGAGTTGAATCAGTACTTCTACTTTTACCAGAGTATTTTTTCACATAACTGTACTTCCACTTAAGTACAGAATGTGAGTACTTTTAACACCTCTGTGTATATATATATATATATATATATATATATATATATATATATATATATATAATATAATCCATTTTGTATTGCATTCAAATTGACAGCCCTTATAAATATAGAACTACCTCCACCATATATATCTCTAATCATATAAGTGGTTAATTTTTCCGCCAGTGGAGGTGTTTGTTGAATTTAATGCGGTGCTGTGTGCATTCTTTGTGCATTACCATCACTCCGTCCTCTACCCTCTTAGGTCACTTAAATAGAGTAAGTGGTCCGCAAGTGTATATGTGTAAGTGTGTGTGTGGTGATATTTGGTGTCCGGCCCCCCCAGGAGAGCTGCTGAGGGGCAGCATACGGCTGACCGCTGACCCCGCCACCATGTCAGGATTTGGAATGTACAGCCACACACTCGCTCACACACACACACACAGCGCTCCCTTTTGCTCTTTGACCAACTGCTGACAGAACGGATTGCCGCAGTTACGATGGGAGCTGATTGATGATTGGCTGAAGGAACAGTCACCAACATGTCAATGGGGCCTAACCCTGACCTATGACCTCTGATCCCTCAGTCAGGACAGTGGTATGTTATGAGGATAACCACGTTGTACGCAAGGAAGGCCTTTGAATCCAGATAGTTTCCTCTTATTTTAGTCGGGGTGTAATAAAGAATGACAAAGCTTTAACCCAGGGGTGTCAAACATGCAGCCCGAAAGAGTCCAGCCCGGTCTGTGCGTTGACTTTTTGAAATAAAAAAATGACGGTGAATATTCTGATGATTTAATTTCAGGTTCCACATACAGATCAAAATAGGTCAGATCAGTAAAATACTATCATAATAATAACGTAAAAATACTCATTACTCCACATTTTACTGGATTTACAATAAAACAAACTATTATTTCACAAGGAATGTGGAAAAACCTGAACAAATATGAACATTTTGAAATGTTATTAAATGTTTTGTGTATTTGTAGACCCACTAATAAATAATCTGTACATTGTAATTGACATGTAAATGATAAACTGAGACATAATCTTGTTAAAATTGCATTTCGTTTTCTGAAGAAGTGTTAGTCACATTGTTTTAAAGGATAGTTGGTACAGTATATATGAATATTTTCATCACATAATTTAACTTATTATTATTTTAGTGCTTTGGCCCAATTCAGATCAGGTTTGGTTTAATGTGGCCCCTGAACTAAAGTTTGACACCCCTGCTTTAACCCATAAAAACACAAACAGCCACTGGCATCTGCATCATCTGTAATATTTAATACCTGTTGATCCACTAATACTATCAATACATCTAAATAACTGGTGAAAAATGCAGTTTTTCATCTTTTCAGGGTCATATGTGATACGACCCATTTGGATGTTCAGAGGCTCCGTAGTTACCATGGAAACACAATCATCTTCAACAACATTTACCGTATGAAGTCGCAATTTTTTCCCCATAGTTTGGTTCGATGTGCTATTCATTCTCTGGCACAACTTATATGTGAAATTATTAACACATTAATACATCATTATTTTCAAGCCGACACCCACAATGTTACATTAACATACCAAGCACGTTCTCAGTTCATTGTTTGTTTATGCGTCCTGTAACTTTAGCTGAATGTGTTACGTTAGCATAGCGTACACCTATTCAGCATGTTGTTTTCTATTCTATTTTTATTTTAAATTGCCTTTCAAGGTGAAATGTCTGTTCTTGGTGTTGGATTTTATCAAATTTCCCCCCCAAAAATGCGACTTAGTCCAGTGTGACATATGTTTTTTCCTTCTTTATTATGCATTTTTTGGCTGGTGCGACTTATACTCCGGAGCCACTTATAGTCTGGAAAATGTCAGTATTCACCAGTAAAATCCATACAGTTGGAACAGTGACAGTGGATAGACATATACTGGGTTTATGTTCACTTAATGATAGATTTGAAAGAAAAAGTCTCCTTTTTATACATATATATGTGTGTGTGTGTGTGTGTATATATAATAACATTGAATTTTATTTTGGGATTTTATGATCAATAACTAAAATACAGGACAATAGCTGATTTATTTGATAGCTACACGCAATTCACTATGGATGAACAATTTATTACCTGTTTGTTCATTATGTATTAACCATTTGTTACCTATTTGTTAATGGTTTATTCATACACAATTTATCATAAACAAATCATTTGTTCTTCTTTTCTGTGAACAAACCATTTGTAGCCGTGTGAACAAATGCTTTATGATTATTTGTGTATAAGCAATACATTAATAAACATTAACAAATGCTTAATACATCATGAAGAAACCATTTACACATGAGTAGCAAATGGTTAACACATGGTAGAATGTGTGTAGGTATTATAAAGTGTTACCATTTATTTTGATAAAATGCAAATTATAGAAGATAATATTGTGAATAAATGGTCATAAATAGTTATAGAAAGGTTATATATGGAGAAAAATTTATTTAAGAACTGACATAAAAGTAGTGCTGGGTCCTTATGGGTTAAAGATCAGAACCTAAACCCGTATTTTTACTTGTACTATATTTAAGTCATGATCTGTGACCATGAGACTGTTGAAACATTACAGACAGGTGAATACTGAGTTTTTATTTATTTATTTATTATATGAATAAGCCACTTTTTGTCCTTATTTTTAATCCTTTTGATTTTAATTATTAAATGATTGTATCTTTACTGCAGGTTTTGTGTTCTCTGTGACATGATGTGACAATGTGGGGGGCCCACATTGCTCACTAGGTGGTGCTGGGTGTTAAAGGCCGCCGTCCAAGTGAATGTAATGAGCTGGCAAGATGCTGCCTCCAAAGTGGCTCATTTCATGCATGTGTGTGTCCTTTTGTCACCAGCTGATACGACTTCTGCTTTAGTCGTTATCGCCGTGACCTTCGATGTGCAGTGTCGCCCTCATTCTGCACCACTTTGACTTTCTAAAAAGACTGTGGTTCATCTGTGCAACATACACAAATGTGGTTTATCATCCAGGTTTAGTCAACTTTGGAGGTTTGAGTATAGAATATTTTCCCATATTTGTTGTCGGAAAGATCTGTAGGGTTCAAGGTTACATTAGAATTGGGGGGGGGGGAAATCATTAACTTAACCCTTTGATGCATTAATTATGAGAACTTTAGTCAAGATTTTACGTCTGTTGAGCCGCATTTTGTAATAAACGTCCAAAATATCCTAACTTTTAAATTTAATTTTGTAATACATTTTGCCGCATTATGTAATAAGTTATTACATTTTGTGAAGATTATTAGAAAATGCACTTGCAACTTTTTTATTCTGTAGAAAATGTAATAACATAGTGCATTACTATACGTAATAACAATTCTAAAGCATAGTTTGTTTGTTAATTGTATATTACTTTAATTTGGGCATGCATTTTAAGCTGAATTTGCCAGAAAACCCCCTTTGAGGCTTAAGAAGTTAAACAACATAAGTGTCTTCTGCTTGTTTAGAGAGCTGCTGTGATCAGATAATTTATCCACTAACATTCATTTTAAACCAATATGAAATTACCTCAAAAGGTTAAAGAAACAACTACATTTCTACTTCCAAATTATATCCGTAATTTGAAGCTATCCATGTCTAATATGTCTAATTACCAGCCAAGGCATAAACTACTTGGAATATTTCCCAAACAGCTCCTTGAGTTTTAATACCACACCCCCAAAGTGCCCTGCTGCTGCAAAATGGAATAGATTATTACATAATGTGGCAGTTTATTACAAAATGAAATGAAAACGTTATTACATTTTGGATGTTTATTACAAAATGCGGCTCAATAGGCCCGAAAATCTCTTTAAACAATCTATTTTTTTATGGCGTTACAGAAATATCCACTCAGCCGGACAACATATGTTTAAGCTTCGAACCAAAGAAACATGTATTTAAAACACAATATCAGAACATTATGAAGTAAAAAAAAAAAAAAAAAAAAAAAGTAGTAGTAGTCGCTCAAAAATCTTAATCAAACCACCCGAACCTGTCACATGACCTAATGTAGTTTTACAATAAAGATTCTCACACATCAGAAGATATAAACCACTGTCAGTTAAAATATCCACAGCAGGTACAATCACTCATTTGTTCAAAATACAAATGTCGAACAGCTGATCTGAACATTTATGTCTCATAATTATCCACAGAGGAACCATATTCCAACAAACACAGCCATAGTTCAACAAAAACATCCAAAAACAAACAAAAAAACTGTCCAAATGTAGTCCAAAACATCAATAAATATCCACAAATGTTTTATCTATTGCGTCATATAACAGGACCCACCTCCAATATCCCAGTTTTCATCGGTATATTTTCATTTATAATATAACTGTGTGTTATTAAAATGCTTCAAGAACAGCATTTAATTGGTTTTTATTAAGAAATTTAGGCGAAATTGAGTTGAAGTTTAAAGGTTTAATTACAGTCTAATAACAAGCAATTGATTTATACATAAAAATGTTCGTACAGATCAGGTATTAAGATACAGTAATGATATGAACTGGTTGATATGGAACTAAAACAATAAAATCTATGAATATACAAGAGAACAGTTGTAGAAGAACTGTCCACTGTAGTGACCAGTATGCATCAAAGGCTTAAATAAACAAAAACAATACTTCAAATAAAAAAGTAAAAAAAGGTAACTAATTCAAACTGTATTGTGTGCTTATAAAACTCATTAAAATGTATAAAATTATTGGTGAAATTCCCTTCATTTTCATTTTTCTCATTGTAACTAAAGTTGGGAGAAAGAAGCAGAAAAAGTCCTGTATGGGATTTATTTAAGTATGATGACGAGGAAGATAGAAAAAATAAATAAATATATGAATGAAGACGAAAATTAACAAAAAAAAGTAACTCGATTCGATAAAAAAAACCCAAAAACCTAAACAACACAAAACTATAATGAAAAATCCTAAACTATTCTAACCTTAGTGGTGATTGCAGGCACACGTAAACTTATACAGATCTACTGATAAGTTTGTCACAGTCCGGTTTTTGAAGTGAACTATTTTCTATCCTGTTTCATATCCTGTTTCAAGAGCATCACGTGTGACCTATGGATGAAGGAGTTATGAGCAAGACACAAGAACAAAGGAGGAAACTAAAGAGAGGCAGCGATGATGATAATGGGCTTTTACCATGTAAAAGTTCTGATGGGATTTTCAGCTGCTTTTCTAAAGGAACAAAGCAGATGTGTGTGTGTGTGTGTGTGTGTGTGTGTGTGAAGGGGGGGGGGGGGGTGACTTTTCAGATCTCTTTCTGCTGTTTTGTTCTCCGAGGACCAGTAATTGTGATCCATGCTCTGTTAAAATCTACAGCCCACTGGGATCGGCATGAAGACATGACACACACACACACACACATATATACACACTCATACACATACATACTGGTTTCTGTGTCTCATGGGGACCAAATTTGTAACCATCACTTGTAGGTAAAGTGTCCATTGGATAGTTAGCGTAAATAAAGAAATGTTGAAAATTAATTAATTAAATAAACACATCTTCAAACATTGGAAAATATACATGTTTTGCTTTGCACCTGTTTCCCCTCATGCTTTATGGGGACTTAAAGAAAAAACAAGTTAATATGTTAGTAGAGCCACATTATTTGCATAAATTTGCATACTTTATATTAGAATCTACATTTATATTTAATCCCCGAACACCTGAATTTAAATATAACTTCAAAAGTAAAAGGAAATGTTAAATTAAGTAGTTAATTAATTTGACTATAACACATACAATAGATAAATATTTGCATCAGTAGATATTAATCCTCGTGGGGACCTGAATTTTGGTTCCTATAGTGTCAGAGGTCCCCATAGTGTGACTGTGTAAACGTATCAATGTCCCCATAAACATATAAATACAAGCACACACACACACACACACACATACACACACATACACACACACACACAGAGGAACACACCTTTTCGTCCATGCAGCAGTGGTCCAATGAAGACATCACACATGTACAACCTGTCACTCCATCTGCCCTTACACCCCTTTAATATACAACTGCTCATCCACATGTGGACCCCTCCCACCCCCCACCCCCCTCCAGCCACGTGTCCCCCCTCCCTTTGTCACAGCTGAGGTTCCTTCTTTCATTCTTATCCAGTAATAAATGTGGCCTCAAGGTGGAGCTCTGTCTCATAATGAAGTAGCCGTTACTTTATGGGGACGTAAAATATGATACAAGGGGGTCCTCGGTGTGTTGTCACCATCACTATTAATTATTGTGATTTATGTATTTTTATCTTGCGATAACAGGATTTTCTTCTTCTTCTTCTTGGCTCAACATATGTTTATATTTTTGGGAGACAAAAGCTGTAAAATAAAATCGATTAAATTGTGCGTATTATATCTTTGTGCTGTGATCCAAGTATCACCAGATTAAATCCAGCAGGGATTTTTTTCCCCCCTTTGTTCCACTCAACGGTCCGTCACTGCTTTTCATCTCTACGCTACATGTTTTAACAGTAGCACAAACAAGAGCATATTAGCATTATACAGATTATAATGGACTGCTCAATCTTTCCTCCTTGTTTAAAGAACACTGTAGGTTTTACTGACTCACCCACAAAAACATTTTTCATTTTAGGGACTTCATTTTAGGGACTTTTTCACTTCTAATACAATACTGATATTGCAGTTTTGAGTATAAGCCAATATCGATCTGATTCAATTCGATATTAGCACAAATTGTTCATACCTTTTATTAGTTATTTTGTAGAGTGGAGTGTTAGAAAAGGCTTTATGTTAATTATGACACTGAAACAGAAATGATACTAATAGTAAGTCTGAGAAAAATTGACCATAATAAATTAACCACTAGGCAACAAAAAATTCACCTTCAACGTAGTATTCTACAATTGAATGAAATAATGGATGACATCATGATGCAATCTGGCGACTTTTGGTGACTTTTCAGAGAGCCAATGGGGAGCTTAAGTCTCTGCACTTTCCGGGAAGCTCATGGGGCCTGAGATCAGAAAATTAATGAATGATATTCAATGGGAAATAAAATGATAAAATCATATGTGGTTTATCATATACCCTGAATCACACACATGTTGTACCTCCATAATAAATGATAAATATTGATGTGCGTTTCAACTGCTTCTGTTAACCAACGGCTGATTCGTTTGCAAGTAAAATAATAAATAAATAATTTGGATTACACACCTGCTGTGATGTCACCACAACGCATTGTAGTGTCTCTTACTAAGCCCACATAAAACCTAACGTCTCATTTGTTTTCCATCAAAAACTTGTGGTCTGCCTATGACACATCAAATATTTATTATTAAACGCTATCATATGTGAATTTCAGAGCATTTGTCAAATGGAATCACAATTTAGCTTTACTCGCTCCATTCACTCCCATTCAATTTTATTGTGAACTATGGAAGTAGAAGGGTGTGACTTAGCCTCCCCATAGCAACTTCTTGTAATTTTTTATTTATTTTTTGTTGGCAACATTGAACACGGGGGGGGCAACACACAGGAGCAGTGAGTCTAGTGACCAGGCTGTTTCCTCTACTTCCTCCCCACCATTGCAAACAAGAGCAGAACTTAAATTAAGAAGCGATCTCATCAGGCTAGTATCAATCAGATACCTACGTGGAATCGATAGTATCAATATTTGGATCTATACACCCTCCAATAAGTAATACTGGTGCAGGAGTGGAAAATAAACGGTATATTGGAGCGCTTATATTGAAGATTTTTTTAAAGATGAACTGCTCAAGTAAAAATAACTGAACTGATTTTAGATGCAGTCCAATAAAATCTGATTCTCATTATTTAGCTGATATTAGACTAATTTCCGATATCGAATCAAGTCACCCGTTGTTAATTCAAGCCAATACAATGATGTGGCTACAATTTAATTAGGTTTAGACACACAAAAAATATATATAACTATCTGGGGAAAATGCTAAAACTAGAAGAAATACAAGAATGAATCTCCAAATAAATAATGTTTACTGTTGGTATAAATGTCTACACAATGTTTATTTTTCCATCACATCCGTCCCTAACTGGTTCCTTGTAAAGATTGTCCCTATTTGACGTTTTTTCTCTCTGCAGTTATTCATACAAGTTACAAAAGGTCACCAAAGGACCCCAAGAGGAATGTACATTTGGGTTGTTTTACGCTCATATATTAATTTTCACAGTGGTCAGGCCTCTGCAGATACATACAGGGTGAGGTGGGGTGATCTCAGTTTGCAGTTTCACCGTTTACAGTCGCTAAATTCAACACAATATACTTATGTGCATTACGTCAGAGCAAGAGTATCTGTAATTGTATAATTCCATATTTATTTTCCAAATGTAAACTGTTAAGTGCAAGCAGTATATTGGGTATAAATGTCTACAGTTAATTCAGTTTTGTCCTAGACGTGTCCCGCTACATTAATAAAAATTTCTCCCATTTTAGCCTAATTTTACCACTTAAATAAACCATGGTCATGATTCGTAGACTTGATGACTGCTAAATGTGGTTTTAAGTTTTAGTTTTGAGAAGCGCAGTAAAAAAAACAAAAAAAAAAAACAAGCTATTTAAGGCCAATCTTAGTTCTGTCTGTTAATTAAATTCAACAGAGACTCGACTTCCTTTGAAGAAAAGCCGTTAAAATGTTTGGGATATTTCCTTCACATTTGCTTTCAAAAATAACCAAACCCTGAGACCACAGTCGACATAAAGTTTCACCCTCTAGAAACATGAAAACTTTTTGAAGAGACGCGGAAGGAAACAATCAAGATAAATCTGAAACCAACACACACACACACACACGAAGCGTTGAAGCCAATGCCATGAGTTGCATTTCATGTTTTA
Source organism: Siphamia tubifer (assembly GCA_020466265.1). Lineage (NCBI taxonomy): Eukaryota > Metazoa > Chordata > Actinopteri > Kurtiformes > Apogonidae > Siphamia > Siphamia tubifer. The sequence continues at coordinate 29,632,126 of CM035805.1, read as the reverse complement.
TGTTCATGTATACAGGGTAACTGTGAGGAGAGAAAATAAACCAAATACTATTCTGATTGTCAGCACATTTTAGCCTATCCTTAACCCAGCAAGGAAACGATTAACAGACTCAACAACCCTATTATGGATTTTAAGAGGGTAGGAGAATGACTTAATAGTTATTGTTTCATGTGGTTGAGCCAGTGTGATGATTTCCACTTTGTAGTTGTGTCAACTCCAAAACTGTTTATTTTGCGGATTTCATTTCCCAAGAATTAAACAAAATCTGAGTGTTTCTGTTCATGCATCACCACCTTGTACAAAGACAAAGACATTCTGTTGCCACTCATTGCAGCTAAGTCACTCTGAGTTCATTCCAAACACTTTAGCATGATTTAGTTTCTTCATGTATAACACAGTTGGACATACAAAACAAACAGAAATAATATTTAGACTTCAAAAAAGAGCAGTAAGGATTGTAACTACAAGTACCTACAGAGAACTAGAGGTGGAAACTAACAAAGTAAAAGTACTTTGTTACTGTACTTAAGTAGGTTTTTTTTTTTTTTTTATACGTATCTGTACTTTAGTTGAGTATATTTTTTTCTGGAAACTTTTTACTTTTACTCTCTACATTAGTTCATAAATATCTGTACTTTATACTCCTTACATTCTCAGAATAGACTCATTACTTTTTCAAACTAAACAGATGTGACAGAACGAAAAATAAGTCACCAGAGGAAAAATCAGTGGAGGAGAGAAACTGTGAGTTATATAGTTATTTGACAATTATCTCCCAATTTTGACTTTTTAATCTCACAAGTTTGACTTTTTAATCTCACAATTTTGACTTTTTAATCTCACAAATTTGACTTTTTAATCTCACAAGTTTGACTTTTTAATCTCACAAGTTTGACTTTTTAATCTCACAAGTTTGACTTTTTTAATCTCACAAATTTGATTTTTTAATCTCACAAATTTGACTTTTTAATCTCACAAGTTTGACTTTTCATTGAAAAATTAACATTTTATTTCACAATTTTGACTTTTTCTCTTAAAATTCTATATTTTTTAAAAACACGCTCAACCAAATGGTAAGAGATAATAGTAAAGGGTCATGAAATGCTAATGCTAATCGCTAATGAGTTAATATATCTAATTTGAACCAAGTCACAATTGAAGTTGGTAAGGTTGGTGAAGGAGTAATGTTTGAGTTTTAATACTTCAGTTAAATTTAGGGTCAGTAAAAAAATTGTTATAATAGTCCCTGTGAGGTGGAAAAAGCCCCCTACCCCCCAAAAAAAGTTTTTTTTATTGTGATTTTTGTAGTGTGACCAACAAAGGGTTAACTTCATCCTACACCCTTTTAAACAAGGTATAGTTATCTAGGATGCTAAAGAGGGGTCGCTTTAATTTCTGCTTAAATACTTGGTATGTTTTACTTATTTAGTTTTACTTATTCGAATAAACAAATAAATGAGGTGAATAATCTCATACTCACTGCTTTCTCTCCCTATCTCTAGTACAAGAGCCTCTGTTTTAATGCTTAAAGTCAGGTACTTATAGGTCTACGAGGTCTTGTGGTTTTTGCCTTTATATATAAAAGAGGACATGAGTGATAGAGAAAGTATGCAGCGTATTTGTGTGTGTCACTGCTGATCACTTTATAATGGAAAAAACAGGACAAACTTAGGAGGATGGAAAATACGAATATTCACCTCCAGTTTTATGTGCGTTGAATGTGAGAGAATACCTGTACATCAAACTTCAACACATACACACACACACACACCTGGCAGATACACTTGTTACAGCTTTACGGTCATGCTAGAGCACTTAACCCTTACACAGTTTATAAGTTCATGACATGCACTAAAAGTTTCTAATGGAAAGAATGTTAAAGAATTCTCCATGTATTATTACAAACTGATTCATCACAGTAGTTACAGTGACCAGCATGACCACAGGTGACTGTTTGATTTTCCTTGTCATTAGAAAGTATCATCATTTTTGCAAATTCAATTAAATACTGACCATCAAGGTGTTTTTGTTTTACTCAAAGTCATTTTATTTCAATCTGAAATGAGCTGAAATATGAAAACATGACAAATGCAAACTTTTCTCAATGTTTGAAAGTGAAAAAAAGTCAAATTTACATGATTCAAATATTTACACCTATAATCCTCCGCCAAGGCAGACCCCCCCCCCCTCCCTGTCTGAATGATGACAGGTCTGCCAAGGAGGTTATGTTTTTGTCTGTCTGTCTCTTATTTAGCAAGATAACTAAAAAAGTTATGGACGGATCTTGATAAAAATTTCATGTCTTGTTGGGAGTGTCACAAGGAACACATGATTAGATTTTGGTCATGATCCGGAAGAGATCCTGGATTCTGGATCACTTTGAAATTTTACATTGCGGTAAAAAGATCCAGAATCCAGGATCTCTTCCGGATCATGACCAAAATCTAATCATTTGTTCCTTGTGACACTCCAAACATGTCATGACATTTTCACCAAGATTCCTTCAAAATAAAACAATATGGCTGTGTGGATCAACCATGGATCTGCGCTTTCATTCATAAATATGCTTTTATTTAGTCACTTCCTGTACGCTACCCGCATTTCCTTTAACTTTACCTCTATCCGTACCTAAAAAAAAAAATCAGCAGAGTTGGAAGTGTTAACGGGTATACCTTTCTAAAAATAGATGCTATGACATTGTTAAGCTATATTGGTCACAAATATAAAGAACAGAATTACAGATCGGTGGCGTGGACTGATGCACTTGGATCTCATACGACACAAGACAGATAACCGATTCGAATATTTATATATATATATATATATATATATATATATATACACACATTAAAACAGAAAGTGAATGTGGTGCTAGACACAAGAAACCCCACCTCTTTTAAAACATGACTATGTTTTTGACATTTCAAGGTCAATCAGAGGTCAAACGTCCATTTTGGAACCTACTATAGTAAATGAGTCTCTATCTCCACTCATTTTTCTGTTGTAGCCTGTTTTAGATTTTTAAGTATTGACAGAGTGACCCCTCAACAATAGGTCAAAGTCTATACACAAAAGATGCAGAATTTTAGTGCTCATTGGAAGACTCTTAAGATGAAAAGCTCAAAACTTGTATCCAAAATTAGATTTTGACATTTATTGTGACTTTGAGAATTTCTTCTTTTAAGGTTCTGATGTCAATGCACATCAACAGTGAGAGCAAAAAGAAACTATATATGTTAAACTATACAGGAATAAAAAAAGACATTCCTGATTTACTCTATCTTTTATCATTGTGAAAACATAGTTGACCTTTGACCTACATTCACCAAAATTTAATGGGATCTATTCTGGACCACCTCAAACCTTTCGTGAAAAATTAATGGAAATTGGTTGTGTAGTTTTTGAGTCAAGTTGCTGAAAATTAGACAAAGAAACAAACAAACAAATACCTATTGCCTCCCTTTCTGGACACAGGGTAAAACATTTAGAGTCATTATTTGTAGGTAATTATGATAATATTTTACTGAATTAACCCATGTTAGATTAAATCAGTCTATATGTGGAACCTGAACTAAAATGATTTTATAATAGTTAACTGTTAATTGTCTTCAGTGTCATTTTTGCACTGGACCTTTTTGGGGGGCTGGTTTTGGGCCATGGGCCGTATGTTTGACACCCCTGACCTCAAGGGAGTGCATGGGTTCACTGTCTGTATTTGAGTGTCCATGATGGATGCAGTCTGGTGGGGGGGGGGGGGGGGGGGGGGGGGTCAGTGCTATCAGGTTTGATAGGACAGGTTCAAGACAAGTATGACTTATTAGTTTGGCAGACGGTCTAAGCCGAGGCGTGACGTGGTTTTCGAAGGTATTAGATGATAATGTTCGGCGCTTGTGCTTCTGCTGTGTTTCAACTGACTGACAGACATCCTGACCTCAGCGCCACTTTTCCTCCCTATGGTGCCGTTAAACACGTTTCCACGCTGGAGGGTAACGCAGTTCGCAGTGTTTTCTGGTCTCCGTGATGAAAAACCTAGAATCCTTTTGTATTCCAAAGCCAACTGGTGCTCGGAGCAGAGCCTTAAACATGACGATCACGACGGTAGACGAAGAGCTGCTGTTGGCCAGAACCAGCCTGGCGTCAGGTCGGCTATGACATCATCATGGTCAGAGAGGAGCACTTCAGGAAATTTGATGATAAAACCAGTCAGTCATATATTCACCCACATAAGACCAATAACCCCAAATACCTCCTACGGTTCTGTGGGGTTATGGTTTGGGGCTAATTACTACTCGCATGCAGTCAGGTTATTACTGCTGATCACGGCAACATTTAATTTGGATTTTTGCACGTGTGTGTTTCCACTTATTTTTTCTCTGTATTTCCTTATTTGCCTCACGATGATAATGGATATGCAGACATTAACCCAGTGTTTCTCAAATCCGGTCGTCATGGCCCAGTGTCCTGCATGTCTTAGATATCTCCCTTTTCTTCTTCTTTTTTAAAATAAATAATTCCAAATAAATAAATTAAAAATACAATTAATAAAAAAAATAATGTAGTTATTTTTAAATTAAATGAATAAAAATTCCATTTAGAAAATATTTAAAAAAATATTATTTTTTAAATCCCTCTCCCTTTTTTTTAAAAATAAAAAAACATTTAAATAAATAAAAAATATTTTTTAAAAATATTTTTTAAATTAAAAAATTTAATTAAAATTTTTAAAACTAAGAAAATTATTTTTTAAAAAGAAAACAAAATAAATTAAAAACATCTCCATCATTTTTAACAAAAAAAATTCAAATAAGATAAAAAATAATTAAAATACATAAAAAAAAATTCATAATAAATACTAAAAATATTTTTATAACAAATAAAGATAAAAAAAAATCTCTCACATCACACCTGGAAACCATTATATCATTCTTGTGCTTCTGAAGAACTGATCATTAATTGGACTTAGGTGTGATAGAAGAGGGAAATATCTAAAACATGTAGGACACATGGGCACGAGGACTGGATTTGAGAAGCATCAGTACAGAAAAAAATTGTCTGTTTGTGCCATAAAATGACATAAAAATGGATGCAGACAAATTGCCTATATGGAAGCATTGAACAGTTTTTAATAAATTGTTAACACTTGTTCATTTGAGTTTTCTCGGACTGACTTTTTTTTTTTTTTTTTTTTTTGCCGAGTCTGTCACAGAGTCCTTTAAATTTATATTTTATGTCAACAGAAGTAACATCTTAAAGACTTTGACCCTTCTCATCAAAGGTTCGGCACTCTAAAACGGTTGGACACAACTTCAATCTATGACTATTTTCCTGGCCTTAACCCCACAATCTGTTTGCAATGGGGCAGTGAAAATTGAGCCTCTAAAACAGTTGGAAATAGACCCATTGAAAGCTGTCAATGACAGTGGTTACTTAATGTATGGCCCTGTACCCGAAATAAGTCACAGGCCCTGTCGCTGGTTGGTCTCCATGTGACAACAGCAGCCAAGGTCTTATTTGGACTCGATGCTGACAGAAACCTTGAAGTGGAGTTTTTATATCATCTGAATGTCATTAAATGCAGCCGGTAAGTCCTGAAAATGTGTGAGCGGTAGGATATTTGAGCAGAAGTGAAAGGAATGTCACATCATGAGTGTTGTTGGGGCCAGATGAACAGCATTCTTTCACTGTTGGTAGATGTATCAGCCAGCATGACGCTCCTCAGAAACTCCGTATATTATTTTTTACCAGGTTTGAATGGTTTAAAAAGTGACGTAGAATGCTGTATTATCTATATAGCACAAGACAAACTAAATAAATGAAGGCGAATAAATTGAGGTTATTGCGTAGCTACAAAACCTTCAGAGAAAAAAGGAAGAATTACTATTGATCTAAAGTATCAAATGACTTTTTATGCGCATCAGACTGATATTTGTTTAATCAGTAACCTGACTCTGGAATTATAAATGAATTAGTAATTATATGGTTCAGTTCAGCCAAACACCAGAGTTTTAGAACGTGTCTGGTCTTTGCACACAGCTAGATTTTCAACAATTGAGAATGGGGATGATGTAACTCGGCGGATTTGATAGTATTTAGTATCAGGAAAAAAAAAAGACGAACAGACTTGACAACAGTTTTTATCCACAGGCCGTCAAGCAAATTAACTCTGTGGATGTTACGCGACTGTCAAAATGAATGCATTAACGAAGATTTGATTTGATTTGATTATTTTTATTTCAGGTGAAATACATCAAAGCATAGCCATAGATATAGCATACATCTTTTGAAAAAAGAGAAAAAAAAAAAAAAAAAAATATATATATATATATATATATATATATATATATATATATATATATATATATATATATATATATATATATATATATATATATATAGTTACAAACTCAAATTTACAAACTCCAAATTTCAAAAAAATTTAGAAAAAAAGTACCTGAAAAGGAGTGGAGAACTTATTTAATCCCACCCCCTTTTATACAATTTCTGTCAAATGATCTATTTTAACTTCTGTGTATTCCGACACATGACAGAACAAAACAATTTGTAGAGCAGAGCTTACTGTACATCATGTGTAATGCAATAATGTATATACATGTATGTACAAACATATGTACACACATACACATACACACATATTTACATGCACACATATACACACACCGACACACGCACATACATATACATATATAGAAAAAAAAAATGAAATACCGAATTTGACAATACAAGCAGTAATACAAAACAAAATTATTTAGAACATACTGACTTCATACATAGATAGGGCTGTGGATTTATATAACCGTTTGAATTGATGAATATTATGACATTGCTTGAAATTGGTTGCTAGTTTATTCCAAGATTTTACTCCACAGACAGACACACGAAAATTGTTTACGCTTGGTTCGAGCACGAGGGAGTCCTCTCAGTTTATGAGTGTATTCTCTTTTTGTGTAACATTTTTGCAGGTTGATTAATCCATCATCATGATTAATCTGATTAAAAATGTTAATGCAATTAAATGTATTTGTGTATTTGGGATGGAACATAAAATTTTTTTTTAATGTACTTTTACTTAGTTACTTTACACCTCTGTGTTTCAGCTATTGTACAGACATTACACACATACAATAACTGAACAGAAATGGGTGGACAATTACATACGTCAAAAACATAAAAGGACATGTTGGCGGTCTATCACAGTACCGCATAGTGACCTGACATGATTATCCAATCGTGTTGCGTCTTCGTATAAACAAGGATTTCCTCCTGAATACGCTCGTCTAAACGCAGATGAAAAACCGAAGACGAGACGCCACATTTGCGTCGTCTGTTTTCATCGTCTTCGTATAAATGTAACCTGTTTGTTTGGGTCTTTATGGGTTAAAGAAAAGCAATAAATACAAATCCACCACCTTTTCCATTCTGATCAGGTACCACTTTTCTTCACTTTTCTTCATGCAGCCCCATTTAAAAATAAAACGTACAATAGTACAATTCAGAGGAGGTTGTTCCTTGGTTACACATTACACAGTAAATTAGAGGGCATCACATATATTGTATTTGATATTGTCATGAATCACATTGTGCTTTGGTCCAACAGCCCCTCTGATGGGTTTAAACCAATAATCTTGCAAATGGGCGTTCGCCACAAGGCTGCAGTATTTGTTATGAACATGGTGGGACTGGTAAATCAAAAGAAAAGATTTTTGGTTGTTTTTCTGGTGAAAGTTTCCAGACTGGTAACTGATTCACCACATGACAGTGCTCTAAAATTTGTATTTGTGTCTGTGTTCTCTGCAGAGGTGGTCATAGTACTCACATTTTGTACTTAAGTGGAAGTACAGCTACTGTGAAAAAATACTCTGGTAAAAGTAGAAGTACTGATTCTACTCCTTTACTTAAGTAAAAGTAAAAAAGTACAATTTCTCAACCTTAATAAAGTAAAAAATAAAACTGCATTTTTCTTTTTTTTTTTGCTGTGGATGAAATTAAGCAGAAAAAAAACAAACATTTCAAAAATAACGCCTTTAAAAGTGAGTTAGTGTGTAGATGATGGGCATTTAGGAAAAATTCAAGTCATAAATAGATTTAAAAAATAAAAAGAGGGGGGGGGAAGCATGATTACGAGATTTAAGAAATCTTAATCGTGAGATAAAAAGTCAGAATGATGATAAAAAAAGTCAAAACTATGAGATTAAAGTCAAAATTATGACAAAAATGAGATAAAAAGTCAAAATTATGATATAGTTCCAATTTCTGATTCACAACTTATTTTTCATACTGTCAAATTTGTCTGGTTTGAAAAAGTAATGAGTTTATTCTGAGAATATAGAGTATAAAGTACACATGTCCAAAAATGGATGTAATAATACTTAAGCAGAAAAAAAAATATTCAAAAATAAAGCCTTTAAAAGTGAGTTAGTGTGTAGATGATGTGTTTTATTGGGTCATGGTACTCAGTTTAGGAAAAATTCAAGTCATAAATAGAAGATTAAAAAAATATATAAAAAAGGGGAGGGGGCATAATTCTATTAAAAAAATCAAAATCATGAGATAAAAAGTCACAATTATGACAAAAAAGTCAAAATTCTGAGATTAAAGTCAATATTATGAGAGAAAAAAAGTCATAATTATGATATAGTCGGTCACAATTTCTGATTTACAATTTATTTTTCATACTGTCACATTTGTTTAGTTTGAAAAAAAATAACAAGTTTATTCTGAGAATGTAAAGAGTATAAAGTACAGATATTTATCCAAAAATGTAGGGAGTAAAAGTAAAAAGTTGGCAGAAAAATAAATACTCAGGTAAAGTACAGATAACTAAAAAAAAAAGTGTACATAAGTACAGTAAAGGAAGTACTTGTACTCTCTGATGCTTTATGTTTAGTTCAGGTCAAATCTGGCCTTTTCAGTTTTTATAAGTAGAATAATATTAACGTGTCATAATGTAGTGTAGTTTTCCTCTGTGGGTGTAATTAACACACAAACACACACATGCAATCACACACTCACAAAACCCACGCCATGTAAAAGGCACGTCTCCTCCCAGTGTTGCTGAGAAAAACCAGATCGTTTTATCTGGAGATACCGGCGCTTTTTTAGACATGGTGGCGATGGAGCGAGCTCCCCACTTTTCTGACTGTCTCTCACTTTTATCTGCATCTTTGTCTGTTCGTCTCGCACTTTAAAAATAATTGCAGGCCGGCACAGAGTTAATGAAAGTGGTGTCATGGTGTGTGTGTAGTTACAGGGGTGTGTCCTCATGTTAGAGAAAGGTGAGGTTTGTTCAAAGGGTTAGGGGCTGGGGTGTAACGCGTTTAGCAACAACAAATTAATAGTTGGAAATGTGAAATCTGCTCCTTTTTTTAAAAAAAAAAAAAAAAGTACCTTCTGTTTTTTTGTGTTTTTTTTTTTATTACAAAATACACACAGATGTTTGTGTGGAAAATCTCAGGAGTGATTAGTAGTAACAGCTGTCAATCATCTATTAACCCCGCCCCATTCATCTAAATACACCTGTGATTGGCCAGAAAAAATGGATATTCCACTAGCTGAGTTACTTTATTGTATGAATTTTATTTTATTTTTTTTTCTCTAAAACAAACTATCATGTACTACAACTTATAATTCACACGCCCCTAAACCACTTTAAAGAGACGAAACTAATGAATGTCATTGTTTAATTTTCACTCTCAGCACCTTCTTTATATATTCAACCATGCTATGCAATAGATTTTAACATTTTTAATATTCTCAATTTTATCATTTTATCCTCATATATTTTTTTTATATAAAGTTAATGGCACTGTCTTGTAGGAATATGTTGTACATATTTTGCACGTTATATTTGATATATAGTCATCATTGTACATTCAGTATAATGACAATAAAGGGTACCTTATTTTATTTTATTTATTTGATTCGTCATTCTTACTGTATTATATATTAGTTGTAGTTCAATGCTAAAATTCAGAAACATGTATTGTTTGATTGTCATCTTGAGGAAGTGATAAAGAGGATGTAAGGAAGCACTTGACGGTTTGGATTAAATTAATTTGTACTATTATACTACTACTTACTCCTTTTCAACCATGCAAAATTCAGACTTGCATACACTTGAAAGTAGATTCTGTTATTTTATTGCATTTTTTTTTTATCGTATTTTGCCTTGTTTTGTTTTATTTGTTCTTCTGTTCTAGGTTTTATGCCGTTTTAAGCTGGTTTTTTTTTTTTTTTTTTTCTGTTTGTTTTTAGCACTTTAGCTCACTTTTATCCATAACCTTTCTATGTATTTACTTATTTATTCATCTATTGTATGTATATTATGTGGTGTGAGCTATGTGACAACTGAATTTCCCTGCGGGGATGAATAAAGTATTTTTCTATCTCTATCTTTGTTCAAATAAATAAATAAAAATTATATTCTCTTCCAAGATATGGAGTTGATCACTGAGTATCTTTAGTGGCTGCTGTAAGTGCTAACGCTAATGCTAATGTTAGATACTGTGCGTGTATTAGAATAGGTAAAATGCAGGAATATAATATACTGGAATAATAAAAAGAGAGACTTATGTTGTTCTTCCCTTAAATCACTTTCTCTCTTGGTATTGCAACAGTGGAAAATCATATTAAAGCTCCTGAGCGATGGATGTTTACTGCTATAAAATAGAATGAAGAAATCCTCCCTGATCTGCTCTAATTCAACTGTAGCTTTATTTTATAGTTACACTTACATAAATAGACCTATTAAATCTTTAACACTGACTGAACCTTAAAAAACAAAGAAAACAAAACGAATACTGTAAAATTACAAGCACTTGGATGATGAATTAAGTCTTATTTTCTTGGGACTCATATGACCTGTGGACCTTTTAAACCTCATCTGTCTTTCATGAGGTGCATTTGTAGGGTATTAGCTGTTTTTTAACTCAAATATACTGATATTGTTCTTTGGTTGTGATGTTCAACACTTACAGATAAGTGTTGAAAGACAGAAAAAAATGTTAATTACTGTAACTGTCATGCACATCATTTATCCATTTTTTTTTTTTTTTAAAGATGTGGGTCTAACTTGGCTCCTTAAGCAGATATTAACGCCATATAATCACAAACGCCTCCTAAATTTCCATCTAAAGCAGTTTTAAAAACTCATTTAATATCACCAGAACAGCCTCCATCACCCTGGACTATCACAGCTCTGGACCACGATGGAACCCAAATACAGACTCAGAATAAGTTTCAAAGCTGTCATTTCATAGTTATTTAATTAATATTACTGTGTTCTCCATTGTTATTGAATACATTATGTGTTGGTTCTATTTAAAAAAACCTCCAGCTGTTTTTACAGTAGAAACATTTCTTGAGGTCGAACAACAGACTTTACCGGTACTTTCTCGTACATGTCCATGACGCAGTCTCTGATTGGCTCAGAATGCATGAAGGAACACTCCCCTCTCACTCTCTCTGTGTGTTTACCTTTACCAGAGTAGCACCCGGCTAGGTTTCGTGCCGTTGCTTGTTCAGTCAAAGTTCATATATGAGTTCCTATCAGTGCTCAATACACTGGAAAATATTAAAGTGATCCAGAATCTCTTCCGGATCACCACCAGTATGTAATCATTTGTTCGTTGTGACACCCCCCCAACACGTCATGAAATTTTCATCACGATATCCATCCATAACTTTTTGAGTTATCTTGCTAACTAACATAACCTCCCCCCTCCTCTCTTCATTCGGAGGGGGGTGGTCTGCCTTGGTGGAGGTTTGTGCTCTGAGTGCTTTTCTAGTTATATCTTGTTTTTTTTTTTATATATACTTCTTTTTGCTAGAGTTTGTCTGTCTGTCAGTTAGCAAGATAACTCAGACTTATGGACGGATCTTGATGAACTAACTTGGCGTAGGTCTGTGCTCTCTGTGCTTTTCTAGTTATATCTTGTTTTTTTTTTATACTTCATTACCTGTTCAATGTCTGTCTGTCTGTCAGTTAGCAAGATAACTCAAACACTTATGGATGGATTTTGATAGGTTAGTAATGGGGAGATGGTTATGGTGGTGGGGGGGTTGCTTTTCTAGTTTATACACTATGTTTTTATTTTTAAACTTTTGTTTATAATTATTTATGGCTCAACCCTAGAAAGTGAACAGTTATGACAATAAAGTTCCACCCACTTCTATTGATAGACTGACCTCCTGTGTCCAGACCACAGGACTCTTAACAGAGACCTTGTAAATTCTCGTAAATTAATTCTTGATAGAACACGCCGGTGAAACACAAGAACATTTGTCCTATTTATTTATTTATTTATTTTTTTAAACATAATCTGGTTCATTTTGGCCAGACTGTGGTGTTTCAGTGGTGGTCTGGAAGTGACCTACATGAAGTATAATAAACCTTATTAGAAACTGAAATGTAGCAGGAAAACATTTCCCCCTGGTTTTATCATTATCTGCTTTCTTATGAGAAGACTTTCTTTCTTTCTGTCAGCCGTTCATTCATCTTCCAACTGTGCGCTGCATGTAATCTTTTTCTCTTTCTGTAGAAACTTGCCCGTATTGACTGTGTGGGAGATAAGGGTGAAGACAGGGGAGATACACACACACACACACACACATGCATGAGCAGAAAGGCCGAGTGAGCATCACATTAATGAAGAGGCATATTATCAAATTTATGAGCGCTGGAGTCACTAAGCCTCATCATTCTGCTGCTATGAGACAAGTAGTGAAAGAAATCCTGACGGAGAGATTGAGAGAAGTAGAAGAAGAATGAGGGGAGGATGAGAAGGAGATGAAGGCAAAGAAGGCCCTCTGTGATAAAGATGTTATTAATGGTTTCATCTCTTTCTCATGGTCTGTTTTTCTCTCCCCCCCCTTCCCCCCCTCCCCTTTCTTCTTCACAGCCACAAACACACACACACACAACTGCTCCTTTCCTCGCTGTGTTTTCTTAGGACACTGATACTCCCCACTTCAAAGACCACAAATGAACTTTTGCCATGTAAATATGGCCCACTCGTATTCACACACACACACACACACACACACGCACATGTACATGCTCGCTTTTCCTCTGCGGTTTCTCTTCGTGGGCTTTCATCCTTTTGACACAGCCTCGGAAGGCCCCGAATCTACAAATAACCCCGTCGTAGTTGTAGTTATTCGCATACACAATTGCGAATCGAAAAGACGACACACATACGCAACATTTGTCGTAAAAGCCAAGAAAACAACTTCAGAAATCGTTCTAATCTCTCTGGTTTCTGAGGAGGGGCAGTTGTCAGGAGCCTTTAGGCCAAAACCGCCGCCGTTCCCGCCGCCGCCACCGCCTTGGAGGAAGGAAGAAACTCCTGCATATGGATGATATAGTGGAAGGGCTGCCCCAGATCTGCTCAGCTGGCTCATACATATAACATTACTGCTAAAGGCTTGATTGAATGTCAAAAAGTGGGCGTCGTTCGAAGGGCTTTGCGCCTGGTTGGTCAGTCAGGCCGATGCCAGTGAAACCGCTAAAGCCTGTTTTCAGTATTTCACTAAAATAATGTTGCCAAGCAGATACATGCTGCCAGAGAAACTCAAAGACAATGGAGGTAATTGTGAAGCAATCGTCAGTTCTAAGTTTTCTTCAGTCAAAGTTGATGTGTTCTCATTGAATGTTTTGTGTTCACTTTTCATCTGTCAATCAAATACGCAAAAAGTTTCTTATGTTAACCTTTAACCCCTGATGCGTCAGCGGTGACGCGTTCTGAAAGAATGGTTTAGTTTCAATATTCAGAAAAAAAAATCACTGCTTTTTACTGTGATTTTACTGACGTGGAAATAAACAGGTGTCAGGTGTAATTTAGAAAAAACTAAAAATGATTATGATTAAATATTTATTTTATTTATGTATTCATACTTAATTTTAGATTATTTTAACAAAGTTATCATTTTGTAAATATTTATTAGTTTTTGTTAATCTTGTTTCTTATTTTCTATATTTGTACATTAATATTGTATTATTATTATAATATATATATACATATATATATATATATATATATTATATATATATATATATATATATAGTCTCCATGAATTAAAAAATTAAAGTAATAACTATTTGTTCAAATGTGTAAATTACATTTTTTTCATTCATTTTTATTAAATACATGTTTCTTTCCTTCAGAAATTAAACATGTTTTCCAGCTTCGTGAACATTTTTGTAAATCTGGAAAAAATAGGTTCATATAAAAAATTTCCATCATATTATGTTATTCATACCTAAAGAAGAATACATTCTCCACTAAGGTTCTCATAATTCATGCACCAAAGGGTTACGCCTTCTAAATAAGAAGTCAGAGTATTGGTGGTATTTAGTCAAAGCTTAAACAGCGGTTGCCTGGCAACCGTCTAAACAGAGCGTCTGTTTAGTAGCTGGCTATCAAGTTGTGTGATCCAAGTCTGACCCATGATACTTTAATTTACTTTAGTTTTTGCTGATAAACACACAAACAAACAGACAAACCTCCCATTTTGGGGTTTGGAGTAACAATAAATTTATTTGCTATAATAAGATTTAACATTTTAATAATAATTTTCTTAATAGATCCCATAGAAGAGATCTTTAATAAAGAATTTGACACATTTTCAGTCACGTTTTTGTGTGTATGCGACTCAACCATCAGTCCGTACAGTAGTTGTGTGTCCATCCATGCTATCTGTGTGTCAGATAACACTTATGTCTGTAGAAGGTGACAACTGATGCTGTTAGCCGCTATCAGAGCAGATCCTGAACCCCAAAGCCGTGACAAAGATACACGACAGAGACTCTTCATCTTTTCACACCCACTACAGCACTTAATGGCTTGATAAGAGCAGACAGGTCTGTTGCACATACAACAACAACAAGCACATGTTCAGATTTAACACCAGGAGTTCGATGAAGGGGATCTGCGAGGTGCGTCAGTGGGAAACATCGCCAATGCCTCTGCTTTAGCATCGGACGAGTGAAAACATAATTTACCGATGAGAGTAAGGGAATAAACAGGCCTCTGTCAATAAGTATGGTTTAAAATGTTGCCACAGGTCTTATTAACCCTTTAACCCCTGATGTGTCAGCCATGACGCGTTCCGAAAGTTTCAATATTCCAATTTTATTTTTATTTTTTTTTTTTTTTGTACTGTGATTTTACTGAGTTTTGTTCATGGATCTGATATATGGAAATAAACAGGTGTCTAAAAGCAACTAATTTAGAAAAAAAACTAAACTAAAACTACAGGAACGAAATTACAATATTTTTTATTTGTTTATTTCAGTCATATATTCACTTCAAAGCAGCAAAAATAACAGAATTTGACTGAAAAAGAATCAGGCATGTGGAATTTTTTTTTTTCATTTATTAAATTTTTGTAATTACTTTTATTTTAACGATGTATTTGTCTTCATTTTGAAATGTGTTTTAAATTTCATTGTATTTTTAAAGAATTTTTTATTTTTTTAAAAATTAATTTTCTTGAATTATTTTAGCTACAAAAAGGATGACACTTAAACCTATGTTCTGTGTCGACCACTAATCTGTTTGACTGTGTCTGCACCACACAGTTGTCATATACTCGTGATTATCCTTTCACATCGCAATATAATAAATGTCATTTTTTTCTAATATCATGCAGCCCTAGTATCTGGCATCTACCCTTTCTACATCTATGCCCGTATGACCCTGGTGTTTTTGACAGCGGCTAAAGGAAGTCTATCAGCTGATCGATGGGGCTTCCTTCATCTCATTCATCCATTGAATCATTCCCAGGTACTCCATCTCTTCTAGTGAATTTTTTTATTTTTTTTTTAATTCTTGTTTTATTTTATTTTGTATATAAATGTATTTCATTATAATCTCACAAGCACAAACCTGGTAAAACTCAAATAACCCAAAAACACAAAGACATTGTCATATACATAATGGGCTGTTGTATAATTTATTATATTTATTTAAACTTGAAGTATTTTACAGAAACAAACTCTACAGTGAGAGTAGTGAATTTTCTAATGATTTTTGTCATGAATAGTTCTTACTACCCCCTGCATCTGGATGTACTGTACAGACAGGTTCATTTACAAGTTGAATCATCCACACAAAAGGACGTACACTATAAAAAAAAAAAAAAAAAAAAAAAAAAAAGAAAGGCAAAAATACATGATCCTTCAGAGGATTCCCATCATCAGCAGTGTTTGAAGCGTGCAGCTGAGTCTGACACCAGAAATTGAATCCAGGACTCTGATGTGGAGGCCATGTGGGTATTTACTCATGTCACACAGATGCCCCAATCGATAATCCCACACGTTCAAATACAAAGGCACAGTTAAATAACACTTGAAAAAGCATGTATTTTTAATGGTGACTTTTTGCAGCTTTTTAAGCGAAGAATCGTTTGATTAGAAAGGAGGATCAGGAGGTTACGCAGGGTCATTGCTCATCCTGGAAATAGACATGTTTCCACTGTATGTTTGTGTGTGTAAGGCTTTTCATGCATGGCCCATGTATTGACTCAGCCATGTGGGTGTGATCTGATGAACAGCTGATGGCGCTTATAGCACAGTTTCCCCCATGAGAACCGTTACTGCACACTGTAAATCTCACTAATAAGGCCCGGGTGCCTGGCGAGCCCCCTTCATTTCACCGTCGGGTGATAAATAACCGTGGCCTTACCAACTGGACAGCAACCGGACAAAGCCAACTGACTACAAAGAGCAAGAGTTATCCCACAAGTTAGGTGTAATAACTCCAGATAGCACAAGGACTCGATGTACAACGTGGTATCGGACAGAAGAAAGCCATGACTGAGATAAGTGTGAGTATTTGTCTCGATAATTGCGTGTAATTAAAAGGTCAGAGATAGGATAAATGTTGGAATAAGGGAGGGGGGGGGGTGGCAGCTCGCCTCCCACTGTCCCAGAATGTGTGTTGTTTTAATGAAAACGTGGTTCTTTTCTGAGAGTTAACAGCTGATTGCACATGGAGCCAGCCGTCGGATGGAATGTCCTCACCCCCACAGCCTCATTAATTACACACACACTCACACACAGGCACACTTATCACTTATCTTCCCTGCACATGAGAGCGGAGGTGATACACACAGCTCGGGTAGGATGGGGAGGAGAGAGGTCTGATAGGGAGGGGCGGGGGGTGGAGGGAGGGAGGGAGGGAGGGAGGGGTTTTAGAAAGAGGGAGCTGTTGAGTTGCTGTTACAAATGACTCTCAGGGTGAGAGGAAGTGGTGGAGGGTCGACGTTATAACCTATGATCTGAACTTAGCTGGTGTGACGCTGCACCGCCGCCGTAACGCCACCTAGTGATAGATGACGTGGTCGCTCCAAATGCTGAACTGTTGAATAAAAAAACTAACTGGGGTAATATTTTAAGGTATTATATAATGTAGTGAACCTAGATGTTGGATGTTACCTGCAGTAAAACAGGAAGAAGAAGAAGAAAGACAGGAAGTGTGTTCTGAGCTACTGTAGAAACAGTGGATCAGTGAACGCTGACCACAGTTTGAATCACATGTTGTAATAATAACTCTTCTGTCCCTTCTGATTGTGTGGGTGATTCTCGCAAAATGTGAAACTATTGCAGTAATGAGAAAATAGACTTGGCACAATAATGCTAACTGTAGCATTAGGTCCAGTTAGCAACTGTACTTGCAACTTTTTGATTTTCTTGAAAATGTAAGAACATGGTGCATTATGTAATAATTCTAAAGCACAGTTAGTTTACAAGTTTTTTTCTCTTTTCTTTCATTTTTTGTTCCTTTTTATTAGAGCGATAGATGGATTACATACATATATTGACATTTTTGCATATTTTTGAGTTTTGGATTTTTGTATTGTTTAGATATTAGATTTTCTTTCTGTGAATTTTTGTGGATTTTAGCAAGTTTTTAAGAAGAAAAAAAAAATCTCAGAATTTTTTGTTTCTTCGTGTATTATTGTGTGAAATTTCAGTACAAAAGAGCAAAAAAAAAGTCAACATGCATCATGTTTTGATCATGATTAGTTGAAATGAATCTGCAACAACACTGTGATTAATATGTTAAAAATTGACAATCATTTGAAAGCCTTAATAATAACTAACTAAAATGAAATAAAACAAAATTTCAAAAGGTCCTGAGCAGAAATCCAAAACCAAACTGAGACACTAAAAAAAACCCAAAAAAACACTGACATGGTAAAAATAAAAATATCAAAACTGATATATTTATTAGCATAATTTTAAGAATGATAGAATTTTGTTTGTGGAAAAACACTGAATTGTTTTAATTCACGTGTCCGCAAAGGAAATATTTAAATTCCATATAATAGAAGCTTTAACGCTCTGACTTTCTGACCAGTCCAGACCAACTAAACCCCCACATGGAGCGACATGAGGGTCCTGAGGTTTACATAGA
Organism: Siphamia tubifer; assembly: GCA_020466265.1. NCBI lineage: Eukaryota > Metazoa > Chordata > Actinopteri > Kurtiformes > Apogonidae > Siphamia > Siphamia tubifer. The sequence continues at coordinate 29,613,689 of CM035805.1, read as the reverse complement.
GGAAGTTTTGGGGTGATGGTCCATCTCCAGTTTCCTGCTCTGGTCAGTAACCATGCAGTCTGGCTCTGCCCCATAAAGAATGCATTAGGCCTTTGCATGCGCCCCACACCTCAAAACACATGCTGTGATGGAAGAGTTTTATTAAATTATGCATCATCTTGTGTTTTTAGAATCATGCGTCATAAAACTATCTGCAAATGATGAAACTTCATATGAAAGTTTATGCTGTGAGTTTGGTTTTTTCATCTTTTTTGGGGGAAATAAGTGACACAGTTAATCGCTTTCCTGTTTATGGATCTGGTGAATATCTGCAAAAGTGTGTGTTGGAATTAAAGAAGTAACATCAACCTAGTTAGAGATAGCAATAATGACCTCAATAATGATCTCACTAACTGTTAAAATGACTTCGAGTTTTGTATCATAATATCAAATGATTAAAAGTTTTAATCAGATTAATTTTGATTAGTCATTATTAGATAAACATTTTTAAACTATATTAATTGCGTTTCATTTTCAATGAGTAAACAGAGTCAAGAAATTTACACTTAATGTGCTGACATAAGCTAGGTGACGCGTTAGCCAAAGTGCAGCAGAAGCTCCGACTGATGTATATTTTGTGTTAATGTGGTATTTGAAGCTGGAACTGAAAGGAAAATGCAGTCAAAATATTTTACATTGGTAAACTGTTTAGTGGTTTTTTTGTACTCAAATTTCCAACAAAATGCGTAAAAATATACCAAGAAGTTCAAAAGATGTAGTATATATATATATATATATATATATATATATATATATATATATATATATATATATATATATATATATATATATATATATATATATATATATATGCTAAATTCCACTCAAATTCACACAAAAAACACAAAAAAGTGATGAAAAACTCCTCTAAATACAGAAAAAACACTATAAAATTTGATAAAATATGAATATATGAAATTAACATGTTCAACACCTTCAACAGTTTGAACAAAACAACTGTTCCATTTAATCACCTTAACATTTTTAATCAGATTAACAATGATGATTGATTTAATCCATGATAATTTTGATAATATAATAATATTCCTGCATTTAAATCTTCAATATTTGTTGGATTTATTTATCGGCTTTTTGTCAAGATTGTCCAGACATAGAGGGGTAGCAGTACATGAAATACTTTCAAACAGATGTAAGATTTCCTACATAGAAATGAAAACAAGTTACATTTTATCATCATATGAGCAAATCTGAATTTAAATGAGTGCAAAATCTAAGATGTTTGAAAGAATACACTTAAATCTTTTTGTTTTTTAATGAGTAAAGTTTCATGTTTGGTTGTGATTCTGGTCATACCCCCCCTCATCTTGTCTTTAAAGCAGACACAGGCCTGTGCACATGTACACACACACACACACACACACACACACACACTGGCATATGTGTGAATTATAAGGTGTTAATTCTGGAGGTGTTGCCGACATGCTGTCACCCCTCAAACACACTCGCACGGCTCTTGTTAGACCCATCCACTCATTTCCTCTTTTTTTTTCCTCTTTCTTTCTCTTTCTGCCTTTAAAATATGTAAGTGATTTGGCCTTTCCTGCCACGACTTCTGCAGGCTTTTTACAAAATACACACACACACACGTACTGGTTGACATGCCTCATGAGGACTAAATTTCTAATCAATTATACGTAAAAGTAGGTATTGCGTAGTGAGTGTAAACATCTTTTTTTTAATAAGTAAATGCAATTTTTTTTACAATTAAAAAATATTTAAAAGGTATAAAAAAAATAGTGAATTGAAAAAATAAATAAATAAAATAAGAAAAAAATTAAATAAATTGTCAATATATTTTTAAATGCAGAAAGACAAATGTTGAAAAAACTAAAAACAAAAAAGAAAACAAATGAAACCATAAAATGTTATTAATAAAAAAAAATAATGATGGTAATAATAATAAAAAAACATAAAAAAAAAGGAAACGTCTTCAAACCTTTGAAAAATACATGTTTCCCTCATGCTTTATGGGGACTTCCAGAAAAAACAAATGTATGTGTTTATAGGGAACATCATTTGCATACTTCACACAGATTAAAAAAATATGTTTATATAATCCTCATAGGGTCCCCATAGTGTCAGAGGTTTCCATTGCGTGACTGTTTAAACATATTAATGGCCCCATAAGGTTAAGAATACAAACACACACACACACCCACATACTGGTTTCCATGTCTCATGAGGACCAAGGTTGTAATCATCACATTGGGTAGTGAATGTAAACACACCTTTTAAAAAATTTATTTATTTATTTTTAAATATAGTTAATAAATACATTAATTAGTTCATTTAATTTTAAAAAGAAAATTACATATTTAAATTAAAAAAAGGAAAAATAAACAAATTTGTACTTTTTTTTTTTTTTTAAGGAAAAAAAGGGGACCAAGTTTGTAATTTATTATATTTTTTTTTAAAATAAGTAAACAAATCTTCAAACCTTTGAAAAATACATGTTTTGCTTTGCACCCATTTCCCTCATGCTTTATGGGGACTTCCAGAGAGAGAAAAAAAACACCTAAGTAATGCAATCATATCATTTGCATACATTTTCATACTTTGTCCAGATTTATATTTTACTAGTGGGGACCTGGATTTTGGTTCCCATGAGGGGTTGTTGTGACTGTGTAAACATATTAATGTCCCCATAAAGATAGTAATACAAGCACACACACACACACATTCCCTTACAGGATCATATCTGATTATGTGGACAACGTTAAAGACAGTCTGAAGCCTTGTTTTGCTTGTTGGTGTGTTTCAGTGTCTGGTGTAGATTGGCCAGCGTCACCTGAACGCCTCACCGCCTGTGACAGAAACACACATGCTGCATTTGCCCCGACTTGACATTATCTTTTGTTGAGCATTAATTTGCTGGGTGCGTGTGCATAGGTTACAGGGTGTTAGTTTTCACTTGTGTCAATAAGTGTTTCCTGCTCTTTCAAATACAGATGTGTAGGATTTGGGGCTTTCTCCTTTCAACACCTTCTCCCTGGAGTCGATGACCAGGAGATAACACCTCTTCATTCCGTCTTTTTCTCCTCTTTCATCTCCCTCCTCCCTCACTCTCTTTGTGATAATGCTAGGTGGATGTTTACCTCCAGATAACTTTATTTTGACTGCTTATGTGCTGGTGTGTGTGGGTGTGTATTCCTATCTTTATGGGGACATTAATTTGTTCACACAGTTATGCCATGGGATCAGCTGACACTATGGGGACTAAAATTCAGGTCCCCATGAAGGTTAATATATTAATATAAATAAAGGTCCCCACTAGTAGAATAGAAATGATATGGCACTATAAATACATTAATTTTGATTTTTTTTTTTCAGGAAGTCCCCATAAAGCATGAGGGGAAACAGGTGCAAAGCAAAAAATGTGTTTTTCAAAGGTTTGAAGATGTTTAGTTACTTTTTTAAATGTATTTATTTGTATGTATTTTTTTTATTCCATTTTAAAATGTATTAATTATTCTTAAAAAATATATATTATTAATATTATTATTTATTGTATTCATTTATTTTATTTTTACAATATTTATTTATTTATTCATTCATTTTTTTGTATTTATTTTTAATTCCATTTAGTTTTCTATTTTATTATTAGTAAAAAAGATGTTTACGCTCACTACTCAATGGCTACTTGATTACAAACTTGGTCATGAAACATTTAAACAAGTATAAGTTCTATGTTTATGGGGACATTGATGTGTTTACACATTCACAATATGGGGACCAAAATACAGGTCCCCACGAGGGTTAAATATCAATAAAGTTCCCCACTAGTAAAATATAAATGATGTGGCCCTATAAATACATACTTTTTTTTTCAGAAGTCCCCATAAAGCATTAGGGAAACAGGTGCAAAGTGAAACGTGTATTTAACATGTGTTTATTTTTTAAAACTATTTATTTGTGTTTTTTTTATTAATTTATTTTTTCATTTTTTGTTTATTTAAGATTTAAATAATTTATTTAATTTATTTATTTGTATTTTTTCTAACTATTTATTTATTCCTTTATTCATTCATGTTTTTTTATTATAAATTTTTGTATTTAATTTTACATTTTTTATCATTATTAGTATTTTTTATTATATTTCATTTAAAAAAAAGTTTTTACACTCACTACCCAATGGCGACTTCATTACAAACCTGGTCCTCATGAGACATGGAAACGAGTGTGTGTGTGTGTGTGTGTGTGTGTGTGTGTGTGTGTGTGTAAAAGTAGGTGAGTTTGCTGACAGACATAGACAACAGGCAAACAAATCACAAAGATCACTGACCTAAGTGTAGAAGGTGTGTGTGTGTGTGTGTGTGTGTGTGTGTGTGTGTGTGTGAGTGTGTGATAGTTAATGGGGGTAATGGGCTTTTTGGACTAGACCCTTTTGATCCCTCCACGCCACCTCACTTAGCACCTCTGGATGCTAGGAAGTGTTGTGCACAAAGACATCTGCTCTCTGAACTTGATAATGAGACACGTTAGACCTTGGGTCAGAATGACTTTTTCGCCGGTGCCGTTGGACACAAATAGAAATGTCCACATTTTTCACACACGCCTGCATTTTCAGACGGCTTGTTTGTGTTTATGATCATCTTTTTAGAAGCGCCTTTTCAAGGACAACTTTACAGGCAACGCTTATAGCGCAGCCATGTCGCCCACAGAACATCTGCTCCATGTGCATGCACTTTGGGTCAATGTTCTCCACAGTGGGACATGTGTATGTGCATGTGTGTGTGTGTGTGTATGTATGTGTATGTACTAACTTGGCATAAAAGCGTTTGCATTTTTATAAGATTTCTGTCTTTGCATCTGCCTGCTGTTTGCAATGTTAATTTTAGCATTTACGTCCTTGTATCTGAAATTAACCTTGCCGTGGTGGAGCTAATTCGAGGAATAAATGCTAAAATAAGGTCCACATAAAACACATTCTCTGGTTTCCGCTCGCCTGGCTCTCTCTGATCACTCTTCTGTAACCTGCTAATCACAAGCAGCACGGCAGCGTGTGGGTCACAGCCCACTATGTTTAGTGTTTACAAGGTTTAAACACAGCCACATTTGGACACACAATGTTCCTATATATGCAGAGGCATCATTCTCAAACACACACACACACGTTAGCATATGTATGCTAACTAGAGGTAAGATCGGGCCTAAAAAATCCAGCCCGACCCAGGCCCGCAGGCATTAAAGCCCGACCCAGCCCGAGCCCGAAGCAAACCCGACATTTCAATTTATCCCATAGTATTTTTGGCAGAAAAAAAATATTTTTTAAGGTTAAAAATCATCTACATATTTTTATTATCATGATAAATGCATTTACACAACGAAATAACGCTGGAACACAGAATAAGAGGCCAGACAATGAGTGTGAAAGAGAGATCTTGATGCGCACTCACTTAATTACACGGATGTAGTGTATTGGAATATCAGAAGTGCGTTTCCCAGTTTGATCTCTTGGTGGCACTGTAACTTTAAGGTGTTGTTAACTGTGTTGTTGTTGGGACCACAGGATAAAATACACAGGTAGACTGACAATACATGGCTTCGTCCACTTCATATATTACAGCGGAGAGAAAAAAAGTCAGCGAGAGAGAAGCCCGAGCCCGACCGGACCCGAACGTAATCATTGACATTTTAGGCCCCAGGCTCGGGCTAAAGATCTTACCTCTAATGCTAACACAATCTCATAATTGACTTCGAGGGAAGATGGTGCATGTCTTCACATGGTACCATGGGGACATTAACGCAGACAGCTTTTATGGTTTGGAAATAGACAGTTTCCCTGTTTATACGACTTTTTATTCTTTGAATGAAGGTTAATTCCACTTTATGATGACCATGTAAACATTCAATTACAGTTGAAAATTATAATACTGAGTTAAATTTAATTCAGAATTATACAATAACATAAACTTAGTAGGGGCGACACAGTGGTGCAGTAGTCACAGCCAAAAGGACCCCAGTTCGAATCCCACACCAGACCTTTCTGTGTGGAGTTTGCTTCTTCTTCCTGTGACTGTGTTCTAATACGTAAATATGATTTTTCTGCTGCGTCTTTGTTTGTAACATAAAATTATGATATTTGTTGTTTGAATTACAGATGCTTATTTATCCCGTCCGAATGCACCACACAATAACACAGAGGTACGGGGGTAAATGCAAATGACCAGTGGTCCACAGATAATACCTATACCGTTTTTTTTTTTTTTTAACTGTTTGTATTTGGTCCGTGGTAGTCGTTTTATTTATTTCTTTAATATAAAAAACGGTTTTAAAAAGCATTATAATTGCTTGTCAGAAATGTGCATAGACCCTGCTGTATACTCTCATTGCTGCAAAATAATTGACCCCATTACATAAATATAGACTGAAAGGTTAAACAGATCCTCATAATTTGCAGCCTCATCAGTTTGCAGTTTGTTCTCTTTGTCTTGCTTTTGTCTTCTCTCCTTGTCGGGCCTCTTCAGCGTCTTAGAGCATGATGCCTGGAGCAGTCAAGGGAGTCATAAGCATGCTCCTAAATTAAAAACAACTCTCAGAGGGGAGAACTGTCATGGCCACACACACACACACACACACACATGCACACACATGCACACACATTGACAGCATGCAAATATACCTTTACAGATACATTGTCAGTAGGGCATAAACAGTACTATAGGAAACACACTCATACTTATTCAGACAGGAATAGAAGCAAACAGTAGGAAATAAATGCTCACATACACACATGTACAGTGTGTGTTTCTCTTATTTGTGTTGGTGAACGTCCATGGGATTTATCTGTTAGTGCTCAGAGGCCAACTGTGTGTGTGGGATCCAAACACAGTCGAGTTATGGTTGGTAAGGTAAAAGGTCAAGGCAAAGAACACTCTATGCTGTGTACTGTGTGTGTGGGTACTGTATGTGTGTGTTGGAGACGTGATGAAATGGTCTCATTGGGGAGGCCGCTTTGCATGGATCATCAAGCCTGTGATGGAAGGTGTTCATGAGGAATTTAGATTAGCACCGAGAGAAAACAAATGAGAGGAGAAGAAAAAGAAGAAGAAGAAGAAGAAGAGGAACAGTCGAGGGAGGGTGAGGGGAGAGCTGACATTTATTCTCCTCCAGAATACAAGAATACAAGCCCTTCATACATTCACATCATTGTTTGGTTGTTTAGCGTGTAGTAATGACGGACAATAAATTACCTAGCGTCACTTTTATTGGCTGAAAACCATAATTCAGTGGGATGCGGTGTTGCGGAAGGAATATGTAACGTGATAAATGTTCACATTACACTGTTGTCAACTAAAATTATAACAATAACAAAACCTCTGTGCAGCAGCCGGAGCGACGAAAGCTTTTCTGTTGGTGTTTGTACTAAATTGACCTCCAGTGTTATTCTACACCGCGCCGTCCTTCAGTGTCGCACACATTTTTCACGACGACGTGGTGAAGTTTAAGGTTCGTGAGAGATGTAGAGATAACACACGGAGATGTTTTCATTTAATGTTACATATCAGACATGTGAAACGATGTATGAAACGTGGTGGGATTCTGACGAGGAACAAGAAGAAGCAGAGTGACCACAACTGTTTTTGCTTGAGCAGAGTTAATAGAGCATCGCTTGAACCTTAAGGTCACAACCTTTGCTTACACACCGTTTTATTTCAATTACGGTCACACAGGGTTGTATCTCTCTCTGAGATGAGGTGTGAACGGTGTTTATTTGGTCATGGGCCTAAAACGGATTGCAATGTGTGGATAATAGCAGCACAGGGAGATGATATCATGAGCATGAACACACGCCTACGTACACATACGTGTCTGACCGACAGTAGTCTTACCGGCAGAGGAGCTCATGCTACATTGGCGTCAGAATGCCGTGTCCTTCCGAGCAGCATCTCCTGCAGCGGGTAGGTCGTGGGAACAGAGCAAACTCGCATTAATAGTTGACGAGCAGGCGTCTTTAACTGTCCCAACTTCAACAACCAAATATGTTCTGGAAGACCAATGTTAGCATGTAATGGATTCATGTCCCTGCAGGCAGAGAAATTACTTCCATTTCCACAGATAATGTTAAAAGTGATATTGCTGTATTTTGGCTGTTGTACTGCCGTGTTAAGGCTCAAAAAGAACATGATCAGAGATACCGTGGGTGGTATAGTGGTATAGTGGTTTACACTTTCACCTTAAAAGTGCAGTTTCCCATAGCATCAAAAATGTGTGGGTGTTTTCTCACATTTGGCTCCTAAAGTGTTGGTGCTAATATTAACTGATCATGTTAATGCTATGGCTGCATATTGTGTATATTAGAATGCGTGAAATGCAGAGACTAGACTTCCTTATATGGAGATAATACACACTGTAACAACTATTCAGAGAATGCCTAATCTCTCCCCTATTTTGTGCCAATCTCAAGTTTCTATGACAACCTGTTCTTGAATTAGAGCCAATAATGTGATTTTGACCTTTCTGCTAAATGCCACCTTGAGCTTTTGCAATATTGATAATTTCAGTATATGTATATATGCATCAGTGAATATAAGAAATATATTTGAAAAGGATGGACCCGACCCACTTCTCAGCCTGCATTTTTAAGAATTAGTCAATGGTCTTTATGAACATCACGTGACCTTACTCACATACCTACATTTATTTCTGGTAAAATTCCCCATGTCATTGCTTGTAAGTTAAGAAAATATGCATGTTTGTCCTGCTTCAGCAATCAAAAGGTATCAACACACAGCATCTAAACCAGGCGTCAGCAACCTGTAACACCCAAAGAGACATTTGAACCCAGTTTCCATGGAAACAAGAACACTGGGAGCCGCTCATCATCTTTAAAAATCTCAACACGTGTGTCCCAAACCTTACTGTTTTTGTTTGTATGTTTCTGGAGATTCCACTCTCCGAACATGACTTTCTCTCTTGCTCCCTCCATACCGTAGGATACTTCTGACATTGTACGTCACCTTCAAAGAAATTCACTTAATAAAGCGTATTTACCAGGTTATTTTAATGTTTAACGACCCTTAAAAATTGTTTTCATTGACATGAACCTGCTCACTTTGGATCAGCCCACGCATCACTGGTTTCCATGGTAACTACGGAGCCTCTGAACATCCAAATGGGTCATATCTGATGACCATGAAAGATTACAAACTGTATTCTGCACAGCTTATTTACATGCATTAATAGGATTAGTGGTTCAACAGGTATTAAACATTTTAGATTAGTATCTGTTTTAATAATTTGGTGGCATTTGTTTGGGTCTTTTTGAATTAAATAACACCCACATTACTATGTGTGCTCTGATGCTAACATAACTGGAACACTCACAGCAACAGCTGTAAACAAACACAAACAAGTCTATTTTACTGGGAGTCACACGCAAACCTTAACAGAGCAGAACCATAAACCAACAGTGACCATCAGGCAGTAAGTCATTACAGATAAAAAAGGATGAAGCTGCTTCTCTCCTGCTGGTTTCATCTAACTTTCTGCTTCCATGAAGATGCAGACAAGGATAGTCTCGCCTCAGTGCAGGTGTAAGTGTAAGCCTGGGTGTGAGTGGAGAGAGGGAGAAGGAAGGCTTGGACAGACCAAAGCAGAGGAAGACAGAGATGTGGGAGCAGATTAGGCTCATCCTTGGCGCCGATCTGTGGTTCCAGTGAACTGATGTGTCACCCGGATCCTGAGGGTGATGACAGCAGTGCTGGGCAAATGACTTTGTTGATGCTACATGCACTTATTTTGCTCTTTTTACGATCTGGGAAAAGCTGGAAAGCCTTTGTTGAAGTCCTGGCAAGAAGTTGAAAAAGGTTCATATATTTAGAACTACTTTTATCACATGGTTTAGATTTTATATCATTTGTGCACTTGATGGAGTATGTGTATATATATATATATATATATATATATATATATATACGTTTATTTTCATCTGTTTGACTCCCATAACATGCTATACCAACTATATTCATAAAACACTTTAAAAATGTTACAGCTTGACAAAGTGCTGTACACGAGTCATAAAATATAGTAATAAATAAGTAAAAGAGTGATAACAGAAGATTCAAAGAAGAATAGCAAAATACACGCTAGGGCAATATCCCCAAACACACTCCATCCTTAACCTTAACCCATCCCCAGGTCATGACCTTTCATTTGCACTTGATTTGAAGTCCATCAGACAGATTGTTCCAGAGATATGAACAAAAGTGTTTCTTGATTTAAAATTCTTGCGCACACCCTTGTGGGTAATTTAGAAATGGTAAATCATCCAAAATCAAATCAAACTTGGAAAATGACATTTCTAAACTGCTCATATCTATTCTGGGTCACAGGTAATCTATAAACCTAATTTGGTATGAATTCCACCAATAGTTTGAAAATATTTGAAAACAAAATCATTCGAAATGTCACTCATAAGTGAATTGGGTTTTTTTGTTTTTTGTTTTAAATTCCTAAACCTGGACCTACTGTTCCAAAGATGTATTGAGGTCTGTTGGTTCACTTGCAATCTATAAACTAAATCTAGTATTCTGTATGTAGTTTACCACCACCAGAGTGAGAATGTGAGAGTGAATGAATAATGGATCCACTGTACATGGTTTGAGTGTTCATTTATAGAAAAGCTCTTTATAAATGTAATCTATTATTGTTATTAGTTTACTACTAAAGTGTTAACCATCAAACAAACCAAAACTTTGCGGGGTAATAATTAAACACAATGGAAATTATATTGGTGTTAACTATATAATTCTAAATATTGCTATCAGTTATTGGTCAAGAATTTTATAATCAGTGTCTAATATTTACATTTCAATTTGGAATGAGCGTCAAACTGTGGAAGGAAGGTATGTATTTCCCCCTATTGCCGAATTTCATCTCCTACAACTTCAAAGGCGACATATCATGCCCATTTTCCACACATTCTCACAGTGTGTCTCAGTGAACTGTCTGCCACATGCTTTGGTCAAAATATCACAGAGATGCAGCAGCCTGTTCAACCTTTTTAACCCTTGTGCGGTCCTTCGGGTCACAGTGACCCGGTGGCTAAAAAATTTACCTCTTTATACATACTGTATGGTGCCATTGCTTACTACTGAAAACAGTAAAATATCCTTGGGGGCCAGGATGATGAGTTTATGGAACTGAACTTTGGAATCTGGGTCTTTAAGACCCAATTGTAGGACACAGCCAGTGTGCCATTTACAAAGGACCGCACAAGGGTTAAAACACTTGTTTTAGTGCCTCATGCTTTCATGCAAATGAGCCACAGCTGACTCCGCCCCTCTTTTTTTTTTGTCCGCATTTGTTCTCATTGTTTAACACCACAGAGGGGGAGTCAACATTGTTGGAGATCAATGGATATTTTAGTCTTGCAGCCAAATATTTTAATATTAATTGCATGTGTGTGACCATCATCGGTCCTCCCTGAAAGCTGAGCAGACATCCTTTATTAGAACTCTTGATTATAAGCCAGGGAGGGCAGTGCTACACCTTAGTGATGTGTGGGGGAAACAAAGACTGGACAGGACGGACAGGACGAACGGGGACAGAAACCAACAGGCGGTGCTATTGCAGTTAAGGATTGTAAGGTGGTGTGTTATTCCCAACTACTAACTGTCCATCAATAAAAATAAATAAATAAATTGAAAAAAGAGAAGGAAACCAAACCAGCACAAAAGAAAAAGAGATTCAGTAAATGAATAATTAAACAAAATGGTAGTGAGCACCCTCTTCTATATTCGACTGAGAGGAAGAGGAGAAAGAAAAATTGAGGCAGAAATTAATGTAACTAAATCTGGAGAGAATCAAAATGGACAGAGTGCTTAGTTTTACAGCCCTGGTGCCTTCAGGTCCTGGTCCGTTAACATTGTTGGGGTCCCGTTCATCTGGACCCGGGCTGGACAGATGAGCCATGACACCATGGTTGCCATGCCACCCACAGACCAGCCCAACCCAATCAACTTGGGTCAGACCAAGCATGGACCCAGACACGTGTGACCAGAGCTCAGACCCTAACGCACCAGGACTAAATTATAGTGAATAATGGTGGATCTGCAAGTCTGAGCAGAGGTGTCTGTGACCGGGGGGGTGGGGTCATCTGAGCTGGTGGGGTATTTAAATTAATTGAAACGTTTGACATACGAAGCATAGAAAATCCAAAACGTTCTCATCCCCCTCCAACAAGAAATGGATCAGGAAAAAAGGAGAGTGGATGTTTTTTGTTCATAATTTAAGAGTTTCCTCACACACAGATTTTGTAAAAATAAAAAATAAAAAAAAAGTGCATTTTGCATGATATGTCCCATTTAGGTTTTTGAGTCGAAGCACAATGTTCCATCCCACCACAGACAGACGCTGGAATCCAGACAAAAATGAAACATGGTAGTGTCAGGTGTAACATGTTAACAGATGTTAGAAATAGTTAATGAATGAATCCAACTCTTATTATTAACGTCTTCAAAGCCTTTTTTTCATCCCACACATCTTAAAGTTTCACATGCACGTGTAAGTGAAAGGGGTTTGTGTCTTTGTACGTGTGTGTGTTACAAGGTGACACACACATGGTTTTCCCATAGCTTTTTTTTTTTTTTTTTTTTTTTTTTAATAGCCTTTTGCTGTGTAACTCAGACCAGTGTCTAACCATCTGTCCTGTTCTCTGGACGCCTGTAATAACCAGTTAGCCCTTCTGTACTCTCCACACCCTCCCCCGACTCAGACCCATTCCCCTGTCCTCCTGAATGACCCTGCTTCACTCCAACCCTGACCCTCCTTTTTTTCTGTCCCATATTCTGCAAATATGATAATTACGACGTAAGTGTGACCAAAAGAAGGAGTCCCGTAATGATCCTTTTTCTCAGATTGGAAATTAATTTTTGACTGTATGCTAAAGTATTTGTAACGTGATAGTGTGAGATGTTAAATATTTGACATTTGCTCATACAATACACGCCTATGGGTACGACACACACACACACACACACACACACACTCTCACTCACACGGACATGAGCGTCAGATGCTGGTTAGGGTTCCTTCACACCTTCACACCTGCATAGCACACACTGGCCTGAGTAGATGGTTTACACAAACACAACACATATGCTTCTGTAGAATATAATGGAGACAAAGATATCCATTCACAACTATTCACTTATCAGAATGACACAGCTGGAAACACTGCAGCTGTAGGGAGGTTCCCACAAGTGATAAAGAACATGTAGGAACACACACACACACACACACACACACACACACACACACACACACACACATCCATAGAATATGACACTATGAGCACATGCACAATTTGATTTAACATGTTTTCCTATAGAGGATGGCTCCTGCAACATCATGCACAGTGATGAGAACTGTATTATAGTTGATCACTTATACACCTTTGTTTGTTTATTTATTTATTTATTTATTACCCCACCCTCTGAGTGTTGTTTTTGGCTTGTTTTTGTTTGTTTGTGTGTTTGTCTGCAACTTTATACACAAAGTACTAGACCGGTTTCCATTAAATTTTCAGGAACAGTGTGAGGTGGTCAGGAAGGATGTAAGGAATGAAGGAAGGATGTAAGGAAGGATGTAAGGAAGGATGTAAGGAAGGAAGGAAGGATCAGTTGTAACATGTTAACATGCGGTTGTTGTGAAATAAGTGTCATTAATGAATCAATTCCTGAAAGAATTTTTATGCAATTACTTTATTTTGACCTTTATTTATTAGGAATAACATTATTTATTAAGAATAACATTATTTAGAATAACATTATTTATTAGGCGTAACATTATTATATTAGGAATAACATTATTTATTAGGAATAACATTATTTATTAGGAATAACATTATTATATTAGGAATGACATTATTCATTAGGAATAACATTATTTATTAAGAATAACATTAAATCCTCTTGTTGGGGAAAGATATTAAGAATAAAATAACAAGTGGTACCAGGCAAAACAAAGCCCACCCCCTCGCCATCTCTTTAGCTCTTAACCCTTTAAACTTCCAAGGGTCCACATATAGGCCAGAAGTGGTCGCTCAAAAATATTTAGCAAACTACTCAAACCTGTCCCAAATGTCACATGACCTAATATAGTTTGACAACGGAGATTCTCCCACACTAAAGTCACTTTCTGATAAAATATCCACAGCAGGTACCATCACTCATTTGTTCAAAATACAAATGACAAACAGCTGATCTGAACCTTTTTGTCCTTTTTGTCCAAATGTAGTCAAACCAAATCCAGTCCTCGAGGGCCGGTATCCTGCCTGTTTTAAATGTCCTTCTTCCACCACAACTGGTTCAATGAATGGTTGAATTTAATTGAATGCCTTTAGTGTCATTCTACATAAAATACAATGACATTGAATGCTGCTTCAGTAAAGTGTTTAGTCACACATGCATCACATTACACACTTAGTAATATAATAAAAACAATAGTAATAATGTTAACAAGAGAGAGAGAGAGAATACATGTGACTTGTCGACGGTAAGACGAACCAAAAAAAAAACAAAAACAGAAAAGTCATTACAGATTATCATTAGAACGCCCTTGAAAGCACAAGATGGTTTGACACACTTGGAAAATATTACAGAAGGTGTGAACAGGATGGAAGTTAGCATATGTACCGTAACTCTATAGATAAATGCGGTAACGTGAGCCTTCTAAATAAGAAGTCCGAGTATTGGTGGTATTTACTACAGCCAATTAAAAATCAAAGCTTAAAGACAGGTTGCCCGGTAACCGTCTAAACACAGCGTCCGATTTGACGCAACTGTTTAGTAGCTGAGTATCAAGTTGTGTGATCTAAACCTGACCCAGGATAGTTAACATACTGTACTGAATCTGTCTGCATGGGACCACAGCTGTGTGTGTGTTAGTGTTAAGATTATACTAAAGTAGGATTATTGTCTAAGCCATAAATGCATCATTATGTGATTATATGATTTTTTTTATGAGAGCTCATTATATATTATTTTATACAATACATCTAATATTATGTGTCAAATGTCACTGGTCTTTTGTTTTTTTTCCTTCGTCTGTGTATAAATCTGAATGGGTGTGTTTAAAGGCTCATTTCCGTGTGCCACCGCGTGGATGTTTTTTTTTTTTTTTTTTTTGTCGGCTTTAAAACGTGTGGTAATCTAACCTCTGCTTCCTTTCTGCAGACCTCACAGTCAAAATACACTTGTTTAGGCTTCTGAGGGATTACACACAGGTTAAACATAGAGCCAGAGGGGTATTACTAGTATTTGGGTCAAGGTGGAGGGGTGTCTGACAAACTAGTGGACAAGAACATTGAAGACTTGAATGGAAATAAGTCATGATTAAATTACAGTTACTTTGATTTAACTGTTTTCTATACATGTATTTACTTCTCAGAGGTTTAAAGTAACTAAGTAAAAGTACTTTATTACTATACTTAAGTAGATTTTTTTAGTAGTCTGTATTTTACTTGAGTATTTATTTTTCCGCCAACTTTTTACTTTTACTCACTACTACATGTGACAGTATAAAAAATATGTCACTTCAGAAGGAAAGTCAATGGAGGAAAGAAACTGTTATAGTTATATGACTATTATCTCAGAATTTTGACTTTTTATCTCACATATTTGACTTAATTTCACAATTGTAACATTTTATCTCATATTTCTAATTTAAAAAAAAAATTGATGATGAATTTTCATCTCAATTTGGACTTTTTTCATTTTTCCTCAATTTACTAACTCACTTTTAAAGGCTTTAATTTTAATTCCATAGTTTTGACTTTTTCTCTTAAAATACTGCATTTTATCTCATATTTATAATTTTTATTTTTATTTTTTTAATCTCATGACTTTTTATCTCTTTTTTTTTTTTTTCTTCCCCCATTTCTCCAAAATTTCCTGCCCATACCCACACAACTCAATAACAATGACTCTATCAAACATTCTCTTAATAGACTCGTTACTTTTTCAAACTAAACACATATGACAGTATGAAAAATATGTCACTTCAGAAGGAAAATCAATGGAGGAAAGAAAATGATTTTATATATCATAGTTATATGACTATTATGTCAGAAGTTTGACTTTTTATCTCACAATTTTGACTTAATTTCACAATTTTAACGTTTTATCTTAAGATTATGCATTTTTAAAAATCTTACGATGAATTTTTATCTCAATTGTAACTTTTTTTTTAAAATTTTTCCTCAATTTACTAACTCACCTTTAAAGGCTTTAATTTTAATTCCATTATTTTGACTTTTTGTCTTAAAATAATGCATTCTTATTTCATATTTATAACTTTTCTTTTTCTTTTCTTTTTTTATCTCATGACTTTTTATCTCAATTTTGGCTTTTCTTCCCCCATTTTTCCTAAATTTCCTGCCCATACCCACACAACTTAGTAACGATGACTAAAATATATCGGTATTGCCGATACCAGCCTGAATTTAACTCTGTATCAGATCAGAAACAAAATCAGTGTTGATTCTGTTTGAGGTTTTATTTCTCCTTCAACAGACAGTTGTAGATGAAGTATTTAGATATTTTACTATACTATTATAAAAGTACTAGTACTACACTGTAAAAATACTTCAGTAGAACTAGCTCTACATTTAATATTTTGTAATATGTCACATATTTTCCATTGGAAGTCATGAAATCTGTTTGCTTTGACATATAACAGTGGACTTTTAGAAGGTTTAATGTGCAGTTAATTGCAATTTATTGACCTGTGCACAGATTTCTCCTTTTTTTTCCCCTTCATAGCTGTTTTTTTTTTTTTTTTTATTGAAAGTGGGCAGAAAAAAACTAAAACAGACACACACTGAGCTCCTGTTAAGTAAATTAAAGAGGCAAACAGAGTAAATATAAGCAGAGTCTGGCTGACTTGCTGCTGCTCCGGTCTGTGCAGTGCGCCGGCTGGGTTAATTAGGCATATCAGACACTAATCCCTCTCCAGGGTCATCTGCTGGGGTCAAGCCTAAAAAGAGAAAGGTCACTTCAACATCCGGCTCAACGCATTAATGACGAGCTCATGCTTTGGAGCTGTGTGTGTGTGTGTGTTTGACAGAAGGGACGTGGCTCGTATTATTACATTTGAAGATGTTTATAAATGCTCATCATAGCTGCAAGAATTAGCATAGCAGCCTGTTTGCATGTGTGCAATCTGTTCTCCAGTGTGTTTGCTTCACTTCTTGTTGACTTCTGCAGGTTAAAAAAAAAAAACGGTAGCAGATGGAACATTATTGATGATCCGTCTCTGATCAGTATTATTGATCAGTGCTTACAGTGAAAAGCCTTTACTGTATTCACCTCAGCAGACGAACAAACACACTCCAGGAGCTACTGTAGCCCTCAGGGGACAAATGGCTTCATGTGTACAGCAGTGTGTGTGACTAAGAGGCAAGGACGGGGATTAAAGTCACATGTGTGCATGTGTTAGTGAACGCAAACAAAGCCTGCAAATACACAAAAAGACACATAAACACAAATAAGAAATTAATCCATCCACACACTGTTGTGCTTTTGTGTGTGGCTACACTTGTGCCCTTTTCGCACGGGATAAGTATTACTATGGACCACATTTGGATGTTTAGAGGCTTCAAAGTGAGCGTATTAATGCTGTCATCGTCTACAAAATTGATTCACCAGTAAAACCCAGGCAGTTTGATGAATGGCAGTGGATGGAGACACTTGGTTTATGTTCAGTTAATGATATATTTTACATAGTAAGTCACTTTTTCTCAAGCTTTTTCTGTTTGTGGTATGATAACCCTCACATGTAATGCCAGCATGATGATTAAAGTACATTATCAGTTAAATAAATATAGAGAAATACCAGATTTCCACTGAGGGAAAAAAAAACAAACTGGGGAGGACAGGTAGTGATAAATTACTGAAGAAAGGTTAAATAGAGAGAAACATTAATTTGTGAATTGACACAAAACTAGCCTTGGGTCTTTATGTGTTAAAGTTGTATGAACAGAGAATAGTGTTACTGACTTAATCTAATGGAATCAGCCAGTGTTAGACAGGAAAACAAATGGCCTCAAACACTTTATATGGGTCAAAATGATCGAATTTTATGCATTAAATTAAATTAAAATGTCTCCGAAACACTTGTAACTATGAGTTTTTATGAAAATTCCTACCGTAAGTGTTTCAACTCATGCCTTTTAGGAAGAACAACAACTGACTCTGACAGCAATTAAATGTAAAACAAAGAAAAATTGACTCAAAACACGTCTTTCCTTCGCACTTGCGTTAGGTATTTCCCCGTCATGTTTGGTACCGTTGGAAAGATCGGAATTCCCTCTAAACCAGTGGTCCCCACCGGTACCGGTGCGTGGATCCATTGGTACTGGGCCGCCAACCACCTAATAATTAATTATTTCTCTTCTTCTATTTATTATCCGAGTCTGAAGAATGTTTTATTTTCAAAAATGACCGGGTTTTTTCACTTGAATGTCAAAAATGTAACCCACATGTGAACAAAATAAGTCAAAAACAGATGTCTTTGGAAAGTTTCTTTTTCGAAGAGGAAAATACCGACTGAAGACACAGAAGAAGAGTCTCCAACTTCCAAAAAAGGAAAGATTTTAACAGACAATACCAGGAATTGTACTTAAAATATGGATTCATCATCACAGGTGATTCCTCTGTATGATTTGCGACAACCGATATAAACAATCTACCTACCAGTCTGTCACTAAAATCACTTCTCCCTCAATTCTCAACGGATTTCAATTCTGATTTTATGATCTAAAGAATGACTCCCTATTATTGATAGCAAGACATCACAGCTGTGAGGTCCGGATGAGCACAGGGACATGGGCACTATGTTTTTTAAATGTTTTTATATCTCTTATTTTAATTGTCTTTTAATGCATTTTAATCATTTTAACTTTCTTATATGTTTTATGTAAAACACCTGGAATTGTCCTGGACACGAAATGTCCTATACAAATAAATGTGCCTTGTCTACTTATCAATTTCCATGGGTTTTATTGGTAAATTAATGTTATAGGAGATGATGGTGTTTCCACATTCACTACAGAACCTCTAAACGTCCAAACAGGTCATATCTGATGACCATGAAAATATGAACAATAGTTTGAGCATCAATATTGCAATATACATGTGTCACATTGTCATTTTTATTTAATTTATTTGTATGCATTTTTGATTTGTTAATGAATTCAATTACATTTTTACATTTTATTTACTTATTTTTAAATGTTTTTTGTTTTAATTTATAATTATCATTTCTTTATTTTTAGTTATTAATCGTATTTAATTATTTCGGCTACAAGAAGGATGATACTGAAACATATGTTCTGTGTCGACCACGAATCTGTTTGATCGTTTGTATCGGCACCACGCACCTGTTATTTAATGTCATTTATTATTTTATATATATATATATATATATATATATATATATATATATATATATATATATATATATATATATATATCGCAGGGTAAAAAAAATAAATAAAAATCACAGTCAATTACTTCTAATATCGTGCAGCTCTAGTTTTATACCAAATAGAAATAGTGGATCAACATGTATTAAACAGTTTAGATCAGTGGATAGTTTGGCTCAACAGTGGACATTTGGGTCTTTATGGGTTAAAAAAGTGGGCCGATATTCTGTTTCCTCACCATTTTCCTCTTGCATGTTCTCTTCCTCATACTCCTTATCTGTTTTTGGAAACCCTAGTAGCCACTTATTGTCTCGACCTCGTTCACACATTGATAAATGAACAGATAATCTGACATTTGCATACCTTTGTGTCTCTTTGTCTCCACTTATCACTGATCTGAATATAGTCTAGATGTCTGTTTCTGTGAACCCTGGTGGCAGGTCTTGGTTGTCTGACACTGCACCGCAAGACCCTGACTTTAATATTGTGTTCCATCTGCTTCTCATCGCCTTCGGATACGCTTCATATCCAAAATAGAAGAGGCTCTATTTTTAGACTTTATTGACCTTCTCATTATTTAGTGTGACCAGCAAGAGTGCATAAAATTAGAGTAAAGAGAGTTTTAAGTGAAACATGTCTTCAATTTCAGCCATGGAATGTACTTAAAAACACATTTTAGGTACTTATACTATGGGTATTTCCATTTTATGCAACTTTATACTTCACTGCATCTCAGAGGTAAATGTTGTTTTTTTTAATAGTTACTACATTCTTAACCCCTTAACACTGACAGTTACAAATATGCATCATACCTAAAACTCTACCAATCGCAAGTGTTTAGTCAAATGAACAATCTCCACTTTATTTTGCAGGTAGTTTAAAGCCAAAACAGAATTAATTTTTAATATGAGTGGGAGTGGGTAGTCTGGTTTCGATCAGGTTAATATGTCACGAGTTAACTTTAGATATGATTTGGCACTATATATATATATATATATATATATATATATATATATATATAATTGGATTGACATAAATTCAGGTGTTAAGTTATTGAAGTTGTTCACTTACTTCCTGTTTGACTGTTTCTGTTAAACTCATGAACTCTAAAAGAAGTCAATTTGTACTTATAATGTGCTTGATATTTGTCAAAATACGAATGGAAAATTTCCGACATCAAAAATGACATTTATGACATGAAAAGTTACATGTACACTTTTCAGTACGAATATGAATTTTTCGGATGGAAGAAAGTGGTCAAAAATATATCATCGCTTACAGGCATTATCCATTGAACACAGAAAACAGATCAAATCATCACCGCTTAGTCGCAACTTCACTCCTTGAAGTTCTAGAAAATCTTTGTAGCACTTATAGCACAGGAAAAAACTGGATTTCCTTCATGATTGAAAGCAGAGGGAAATGACCCAACAAGAGGCTGCAGCAGTTTGATATTGATCGACTTTTCTTCTGTTGATGATGCCTGCGGTGCAGTGATAGCCTAGCCATGTTAGACCCCCCCCTAGTGGCAGCAAATCTAATGTGCTACAGTAGTACTCTAGTTACACTCAATGTAACTTTTGGCTAGATTTCCCCGAAACTGGCTGACCAATCATGATGAAGTATAGAGTCAGAGGGCGGGCGTAACAAAGAGAAACAACAGGAAATAACCATAGAAGAAGAAGAACAACAACAGGTGGAGATTTCCTTTTATCAAAGATGAGTGAAAAATGTGAGAAAACTTCAGCAATCTTTAAATAGTTTTTACAAAAGCGATAACGTACAAATCATACAAAACTTTCTCCGGACTCCTCCATGAACTTTCCATCGGTTAACTACGTCATGGTAAAGATTACGCTGATTGGTTGTAGTACAGTCTTATTGCATACAGAAGATTTGAAAGACAACCTTTTAGCCCCGCCTCCCCTAACTATGACGCGTTGCTAACCCTATACATGTCATGAATAGAGATAGTGCCACTAGGCTACAGTGATGACATAACCATGATATATATATATATATATATATATATATATATATATATATATATATATATATATATATATTTTTTATTATTATTATTATTTTACAAGACATACAACAATAACAACAACAAAAAGCAGACCAACAAACAAAAGAAAAACCACCAAGGCCACAACATAATATGTTATATGATATATTGATGATATATTTGTGACCACTTTATTCCATCTGAGAAATTCGTATTTGTACTGAAGACAGTGTATTCTGAGAAATATCAAACACACAATACATTATAAGTACAAATTGACTCATTTTAGAGTTTGGAAATATTAATTTTACACTCAACTACAACCAAAGACGCCTGCATATCCCAAATATGCACAGATTACTTTTCTGTGGATACGCTTAATTTTGTCCCAAAAATTGCTCCATACAGAAATCGGATAATAACGGGAGTATTGGTGTGTATGTTAACCAGTTCACTGTAAGGGGAAAAAGTCCTTTCTTCCAGGTTTCAAACATAACATAGACAAACTATGACCGTTTAGTTTTTTAATGGGTGGGAGGACATTTTTTTTTTCAGTATTAATTCTGTATTCCTACTATTTGTGCAGATGATTGGTTGTAGCGTGTGGTTGGCCGAGTGTGGTTTTGATTGACATGTCTACCTGGGTGGTAGAGGGCAGTGACAGCTCTGTCGCTGTGGAAACAAACACTGTAGGTCTGTCAGCCTATCAGAGTTCAGTCTGAGCTCTAGGGATTCATCTAACACATGCTGAAGATTTCCCCAAGACCAAAACACACATAAACACGCACATATTCCTCTGCGCGCTAAACGGCTTTTTGGGATATAGGAGTGTATACGTGCTAAAGTTTATTTGTGTGCACGTGTACGTTTTGCATGTGTGTATTAACGCGTGTTTGTATGAATTGATGTGTGTGTTCTCCCCGTGTGGTGGGGCCTTCTTTCGACACCGTCTCCGGGTCGTTGACGTAGTTGTCATGGGAGAGTGCTCTGTAGACGTCCACGTGCACACGCTTTCACACACACATACGCTCGCATGTGCACACAAACACTGGGGGGACCGGGGTCAGCTTGTATTAAAAGACCAAATAAACGAAGCTTTCCACACCACCAACCCACCGCAGACAAGACAAGCAGACAGAAAACCAGGACGAGACTGGGGTGGGGGGGTATGGAGATGGAGAGATTAGGGAGTTTCACAAGGAAATACCTGTCATTTGTGGGGGTTGG
This sequence comes from Siphamia tubifer, assembly GCA_020466265.1. Classification (NCBI taxonomy): domain Eukaryota; kingdom Metazoa; phylum Chordata; class Actinopteri; order Kurtiformes; family Apogonidae; genus Siphamia; species Siphamia tubifer. Next base: position 29,590,962 of record CM035805.1, on the reverse strand, counting down.
GTTTGGGTGTCAGGACTGTTCCTCACCTGAAGGTCATAAGGTCAACCACACCTGCGCTGATGAACCACACCTTTGATTACAATATGTTTTTGTCAAATCATACTGTATCTTATGTCATTTATGTGCAGAGAATATGACTGTAAGCCACAGGTGTCAAACTCCAGTCCTCGAGGGCCGGTGTCCTGCATGTTTTAAATATTTCCCACTTCCATGTGATTTAGTTTTAACCCTTTAGCTCCTGAGAACTAACAAAATAATTGGTAACATGAGCAAAGCAAGATACAAATGGTAGAAAATCAAAGAACAATAGTAAGATTAAAAAAAAAATAAAATGTAGAAAAATAAACCAAATGAGCAACAAAAACGAATAAATATTTACAAAATCATGTAATGTGGAAAATTTTGGAGAAAAAAAATGACGAAAGAAGAAAACTAGTATTAAAATTTGGTGCCAGCAATTTTAATTTTGCCTTTAAAAAAAATGTTTAAATAAAATAAAAATAAAAATCTTGCTTTTTGGCACCCTTTCCATGCACAAAACTAAAAGAAAAATAGTTGAATTTTTCTGAATATTTAAACTAAATCATCCATTCACAATGCATCAGCGCTGACACTTAAAGAGTTAATAATCAGCTCCTCATCAGACTGATAATGATGCAATGTCCTCCAGGTGTAATGAAAGAGGGAAACATCTAAAACATGCAGGACACCGGCCCTCGAGGACCACACTTTGACACCGCCTTTGGAATTCCACTGGATCACTGGAAATTCCCAAAATAACCAGTTTATTTATTTATTTTTATTTATTTTATTGTGAAGCTACTCTGCCCCTGAAATAGGGCTGGAAGATATTAGAAAAAACTTTTTAACTCTGTCATATACTGTATATTGCAATATGAAAACATGCTCAGGAGTATATAACAGACAATACAGAACATATGTTTCAGTATCATCCTTCTTGTAGCTGAAATAATTAAATACAATTAATAATAAAAAAAAAACCTGCATTTAAAAAAAAAAGTAAAATTAAATTAATTAGAGAAAATAAATATAAATGTAAAAAAAAAATTAATAAAGAAATTTAAAAAATAAACAATTTAAAAGAAATGAACCCTTTGGTGCATAAATTATGAGAACCATTTGTTTCCTGAGTGTTTTTATTCTTAAGTTGAAAAACATAATGTGATTGAAATCTTTTTATATTTACCTATTTTTCCTGGAGTTTAAAACCCAACATCAGAAAGTGAATAATATAAAAAAAAAAAAAAAAAACATTCAGCGAATCTGATCTTTTCTCCCATTTTAACAAACTCTAATTTATTACTTAATGGAGAAATAACCATGGAATGACAGCTTTAACAGATTTAAATTCTGATTAATTCATTAGATAGATCTAAGCACTGGGCACAAAACATACGACTTTGTCAAAATTTGCCTTTGTAAACAATTTGTTTACAAATTTGTTTATTTTTACAGTCTGTCACTAAAATCACCCTTAGTTCCAATATATTATGAAATATTTGCCCAAAATCTTTTTTTTAAATTTCAGATGCAACTGATGTTTTTTGTTTTCTTATTTATTGTTTAGATGAAAGAAAATGTTTTAAAAAAATTAATTATTGATAGTTTGAACATGTTATGTCCTGGATGTTTTTCTGCTGAAACATCCAGTTTGAACCTGGACAGAACAGAGCACGTGCAGAAGGGATCATGTGGGTTTGCAGAAGGGAACAATACTTGGCAGATTTCAGTGACTTAGAATGATTCTTAATGCAATATATCAAAAAAATTCAAGTTTTTTTTCCACCAGTGTATATGCACAAATATATTCATTCTGTAGTTTTTGCATGTTTGCTCTGTGCAGGGATACTTTGGTTTGGCAGATTTCCTGACAACATGGGTCAACAGAACCACTGGGACCGATTTGAATGAAGAACCATCAAACGTAAGGTGCTTTATAAAGAGCTGCTTCCATGTCTGGATGCAAAAGTTTTATATCAGTTCCCTGTTTCCAACCCAAAAGCCTTCCAGTTATTAGATAATAATGACATGAGATGAGATTAAATGGATTGAACTGAAATATATACCATACTTTGGAATATTCCTGTTGTTATATTGGCTACGTTCTAAACTAAAACACTGTAGTATATGTGTGACATTATTATAATCATCATTTTAAACATTGTTAAAATAAAAACTAAAGCTAAAAAGCTTTAATTCTGATTTATTTTATTCCGAAAAAGATCATTCTGAATGAAAAAAAATACATTCATTGCCTGCATATGGATGTCCCGCCCACTCCAGTTATATGAATATCAGCAAATGCAATATCTTCAGACATACTTGAAATGACACTAAACTAAGGCTGCATGATATTAGAAAAAACTAATATTGTGATTTTTAATTTTTTTTTTTTAATGCTGCATTATATATTGCGATATGAAAAAAGTACTCAGTTGTATATAACAGCACTAACTGATTAGTGGTCAACACGTCATACATTTCAGTGTCATCCTTCTTGTAGCTGAAAAAATGTAAATAAAATTCATAGTTTCAAATAAATTAAATTAAATAAAAACAAATGAATAAATTAAAAAGTCAAATAAATAATAAGAAAGAAATTAATAAAAACCAATAAATAAATACATTAAATTGAATAAATACTAAAATAAAAAACATATACAAATAAAAACAATTATAAAAAAAACTACTGCAGGACCTGCGATGTAACTATTGCTCACATGTACAATATGATGTCAATAATAACAACATATTATGCATTTCTACACCAAACTCAAACTGGTGAATAAATGACCTTGTTTTAAATAAGATCCAAATCGTAAAAACTGAACTTCTCCTTTAAGAACGGTTAAAACAAAGAGAGGGGAGAAAAAAAAAAAAAAAAAAAAGTATTTGGTTAGCGTAACCATGGTTACCATATCTGTCTGCGTCTGTAAAACAGTCCTGACCTTAACGCTGATGCTGAAAACACTGTGTGTAATTGTGTAGACGTACAGTAGTTGTGTAGATGTGTGTCGTTCTCACTTCAGGACATTTTAATCTGTGAACTCATCAGCTCCTTTTCATTTTTTTTTTTTCCTCTTTTGTTCCGTGTTTTTTTTTTTTTTTTTCTCTTTCGCTCGGTGTCTATTTCTTCATTGTCTATTTGTCTTTGTTTCATTTCGCTTGTTTTATCGCGTCTCCTTTCAACTTCCCTGCCATTACCCCCTCGTGTTTATTTCATTCTTTTCCGTTGTTTATGTCTCCTTCTCCCCCTGTCCCTCCGTCCGTCCCCCCCGTCCCCCCCCCTCTGTCCGTGTCTCTCCTTCTGTCTCTTTCTCTCTCCGTCTCTCGGGCGAACATAAATCGCTCTCTCGTTGGCTGTTGAAGTGTGAGGAATGGCAGATCTGATGCTTTCTCACAGCTGTTGCAGTCTTTCCCAGGTTCACCTCACCGCACTGCCCTCTGTGGTCCTGGCTTTCAGACCTGCAGGCAAAATATACAAAACATGAATCGGTTTTAAATATTTGAACAGCTTTGATGTGTGCTTGATTTATCATGCACAATAGTCCAACAAGTGAATACATCTCATGCAAAAATAAGATAAATCAGGCGCCGGGTTTTTTTACGCAGTCACATCAAACTATTGCGTTTTTCTGATCTGCTGGATTTATGAAACATTTTATAAAGTTTAAATGAAGATGATGCGGGATCTTTATGTCTTTATCATAGTATCGTTGCACATTTCCACTGTAAAATAATATTTGCAAACTGATTAAAAGTCAATTTCATGTAAATTGAGTATGAAATATTTTTTTAAAGAAATGACACGAGTTATTGTGTAGCGCCAAGACTAATGATGAAATTCATAAATAAATAAAAAAAATGCCAATAGTTTGGTTGATTTACTTCAAATTTAATAACATATGTAATCTATTTTTCCAGATATAATTGTACATGTTGTGCTAATACATCATTTCAAGCTGATAAATGCAGTGATTCCCAGACTTTTCCAACTCCAGACCCAAAATATCATGTTTATATCTGCCTGGGACCAAAAAACACACCATAAATTCCCGTACTGTCTACATTTTTTCACTATTAAATAATGTTGTGCTAAATACACTTTGCTGGAGTGTCAGGCAATTGTCAAAAAATTGCCTCTAATGCTGATAAATAATGTTATCGAGGCAAAAACACTGCGTTTTACACAAACAAGAGGACTGACTGAGCTACTCTGCTTTCACATCAGCCCATCTGTAAGTCATTTTTAACCATCAAACACTGGCAACAAAAAGCATCTATAACTTCTAAATAACTCCCATAACTTCTAAACCGTTAATACTATCAATACAAGTAAATCAGGTAGAATGCTGCTTTTTTTTTTTTTTTTAGCTTTTCGTGGTCATCAGATGTGATCTATTTGGACGTTCAGAGGCTCCGTAGTGAACACAGAATCAGAATCAGAACTCTTTCTTTGTCACGTGTGGATGTGAAATGGAAGCGACACTCCCTTAAGACAGTGCAAAAAGCAAAATATTACTATACAAATATAACAATATACAAAAATATATAAGATAAAAAAGGCTACAATAAGAATAAGTAAAGTATAAAGTAAGAAAAATATGAATAAAAATATAGCCTGGAGGTAATATAAATATGTACATATATACACTGCATTGATTTACCTGTAATACCTGTAGTTGAGGATCATAGGTGTCAAACATAAGGCCCAGGGGCCAAACCTGGCCCGCCAAAGGGTCCGGTCTGGCCCATAGGATGAATAACAATGAAGATATTAACTCATTGACTGTCAAAGACAAATGTATTTGTATAGGACATTTCATGTATAGGATAATTCAAGGTGCATTAAAAGACATTTAAAATAAAAGACATATAAACAAATGAGAATCTCAGTAAAAGCTCCAGTAAACAGTAATGTTTTCTGATTTAAATGAACTGACAGTGTTTCTCAGACCTCAGGTATTCAGGTAGTTTGTTCCACAGGTGAGGAGCAGAACAACTAAATGATGCTTCACTTTGTTTGGTTCTGATTTTGGGAACATACAGTTAACCTGTTCTTGATGACCTATGACCTCAGGGCTCTGGATGCTTCATATGGAACCAGCAGGTCTAAGATGTATTTGGGTCCAAGGTCATTTAGTTCTTTATAGACGAGGAGTAAGATTTTTAATTCTATCCTTTGACCCATAGGAAGACAATGGAAGGATTTGAGGACCGCTGTGATGTGGTCCAGTTTCCTGGTACTGGTCAGGACATTTTGGATCAGCTGTAGCTGCCTGGTTGATTTTTTTTGTTTAGACCAGTGAAGACACCATTATAATAATCTAATTTACTGAAAATGAATGAGTTTTTCTGTGTCTGTTTTGGACAGAAAACCCTTGATTAATAAATCAAATAAATAAATAAATAAATAAATCAAATCCAGTCCTCGAGGGCCAGTGTCCTACATGTTTTAGATGTTCCCCTCTTCCACATGATTGACTTTAACCCTTTTAACTCCTGAAACTTAAGCAGTTCCACAGTTAAAAAATAATTACAATAAGCAACAAAGTGAATAATAAAGTGACAAAATAATTAATAACATGAAGAAAGTAAGACACAAATAGAGCAAAATGAAAGAAAAAATAATAAAATAAAAAGTAAAATGTCGAAAAATTAAACAATGACCAACAAAATGAACAAAAACTTTTTGTCTTACAGTACTTTGTTCATTCATTTTTGTTCATTTTATTGATGACTTTAGACATTTTTGTTCATGTTGTTACTTATTTTAATTCTTTTTACTGTTTAACTGCTAAATTTTCAGGAGGTAAAAGGTTCAACTGGATCATGTGGAAGAGGGAAATATCTAAAACATGTAGGATACTGGCCCTCGAGGACTGGATTTGGACACCCCTGTAATAGACAGACTGGGTAATAGCTTTTAAATGGTTATATGGTATATACGTCTTTGGCCTTTTTTCACAGGGGCAGTGGATCAAAGTTTTATACATCATATGTGTGACATTTGTACCATATTGTCACATTTTAACCTTTTTGCATCTGTCACATCACTTTTGTTAATATATTTTTTATTTTCACTTGTTCTATTGTATCTTTTACATGATAATATGTGTTTTACATTATGCTCCATCATTTATAACTGATTTCTCTCTTTTGCAAATCACATCATTAGCTCAGCATTTCTAACATTTCTTTTTAAATAAATCCACTCCATCTATTATTATTATTATTATTATTACTATGTCTTTGACACTCAGTTGATGACCTAATAAACAGCTCTGTGACCTTTGGTGGGTCCTGAACTTAAGTTTGATATATATATATAGAAGCAATGATTTTTGTCAACACCTTGTAAAAGTCATTATAGCGTCTTAATTAGGCTGATGATTCTATATTAAACAAAAGCAGCACATTTTTAAATTAATAATGATTAATAGGGAAATTAAAGGGTCTGTTATGGTCATACTTTGGCTGTTAAAAAGTAAAAAAGGCTAAATATATAGTGTGAATGTGATATTAATAATTCACAGAGGTGGGATGGACTATTCTGTCCTACAAAGTAAAAAGGCAGTAACTCAACTCCAGTAGTTGTAGGTATATTATTGGACATGAGGCAGTTATTGTTACTGTATATTACCTAGTTCTGCAAAAACCACAGTGTGCCTTATATGTGGATTAACTCTGGTAGAGCTTAGTGACTGGGAATTTTGACTTTTTATCTCATAGTTTTGATTTTTTATCTGATCATTTTGACTATTTATCGCATAATTTGGGCTTTTTATCTGATAATTTTTACTTTTTAGCTCATGATTTTGAGTTTTTATCTGATAATTTTGCCTTTTATCTGATAATTTTGACTTTTTATCTCATAGTTTTGACTTTTTATCTGATCATTTTGACTTTTTAGCTCATGATTTTGAGTTTTTATCTGATAATTTTGCCTTTTATCTGATAATTTTGACTTTTTATCTGATAATTTTGACTTTTATCTGATAATTTTGCCTTTTTATCTGATCATTTTGACTTTTTATCTCACAATTTTTTTATTTTTTTTTTACCTCATAACTTTGGCTTTTTATCTCATGATTTTGACTTTTTAATCACAGGACTTTGACGTTGTATCTGATAATTTTGGCTTTTTATCTCATGAAAAACCTTCATAAAAAACATTAATTGACAGTGCACCTTATAACCTAATAGAATAGAACAGAAGTACCTAATTGATCCCACAATTGGTAAATTGCTTGGTGATAACAGCAACATTAAATATATAAGTAAGTGTCACAATAAAGTGTTGATACAGAATAAGTGAGGGGTGTAAAGTAAAGTAGTACAAATGTAATTACATTATTTAGAGAAATGAGATGTGGTTATGATTTATTGAAGAGTGCGATGGCTTGTGGAAGGACAGAATAAGCGTGTCCTCACGTGGGCAGGTAAAGTACCTGGTGTCAAACTTTAAATGTTCAGTGTCGGATCCCTGTTGCACCTCGTGGTCTCCGGTGTGACATCTCTGCTGTTGTATGAAGACGCAGTGTCCTGTGTCAGCACAGGCTCGCAGCACATTGCCAAATATCCTCTGGGTCATTCCCCACCTCCCCTCTCAACACACACACACACACACACACACACACACACATATTCATTTACATGTCTCATGAGGACCACGTTTGTAATCAAGTAGCCATAGTGTTGTGAGTGTAGAGATATTTTTTAAAAATGAAATAAACTTTTTAAAAATCATGTAAAAAAATCTGAAAATTAAATTGCATTTTAAAAGTGAATGCATGAATTAATCAATAATAATTAAAAAAAATTAAATACATCAAAATAAATTATATATTTTTAAAAAGAATGAATGAATAAATAATAATAATAAAAAACAACACAAAAATAAATACATTAAAAAATTTCCCACATGCTTTATGGGGACTTTTATTGGGCCACATCATTTCTATTTTACTAGTGGGGACCTTTATATTTAACCCTTGTAGGGACCTAAATTTTGGTCCCCAGAGTGTCAGAGGTCCCCATGGTGTGACTGTGTAAACATATCAATGTCCCCATAAAGTTAGCAATACAAGCACTCACACACACACACACACACACACACACACTGATTTCCATGTCTCATGAGGACCACGTTTGTAATGAAGTAGCCATTGGGTAATGAGTGTAAACACATTTATTAAACACCTTTTTTTGGATAAAACAAAATAAATTAAAAAAAAAAAATTCTTAAAATTAAATAAGAAAAATAAATAAAAAAAATATGAATAAAAATTAACTATTTAAAAACTAAATAAATAGAGTAAATAATAATAGTGATCATTTTAAATAATAATTAAAAAAAATATATATATTAATATATTAATATTAATATATATTAATATTTATAGGGCTACGTCATTTCTATTTTACTAGTGGGTACCTGAATTTTGGTCCCCATAGGGTCAGAGGTCCCCATGTTGTGACTGTGTAAATATCAATGTCCCCATGAAGATAGTAATACAAGTGTACACACACACTCCACATTCACAGAATTCAATGATCTAATGGCCGACATGTGACCCATGGAGCAGCAGGAACAGTTATCATACTTTTAGTACTTTTTAAGTTACTGAGTATTTATTTATCTGGCAACTTTTTACTTTTACTCCTTACATTTGTTCATATATAGCTGTACTTTACACTCCTATCTCATAATTTTGACTTTTTATCTCATAATTTTAACTTTGATATCTCATAATTTGGTTTTTATCTGATAATTTTGACTTTTTATCTGATAATTTTGACTTTTTATCTGATAATTTTGACTTTTTATCTGAGAATTTTTACTTTTTATCTCAGAATTTTTACTTTTTATCTCAGAATTTTAGATATTTTTTTTTTATCTCATGAGTTTGACTTCACTTTATATGCCTTATATACGCCTTCATAAAAAAACATTCATTGACAGTGCGTCTTATAGTGCGGAAAATACGGTAATTCCATCATCTGTTTCAGTCTAATGCAGTGATTGACTGTAAACTATTGGGGCAGGGTCTTAAATGGACATTGGTAAGAACAAAGTAATGGTCTTTAATGCCTTTTTACTTTATTTTACTAGTACTGTACAAACACCCACCAATTTTCTCCAAAACAACAAACATTTGATATATTTTATTACATTACAAAGAATGATTTAAATGTTGCAAAAAAACCCACAATAACTCATTTTAACCAAATAATGCCGTTACTATCGGACAGTATAGTCATTCTAAATACATATATCTGCTTTTCTGACCTCTCTGGCCTGGGATTATATAATAATAATAAAACAAATGCACCTATATCTGAGCCTTCTCCTCCCTCACTATGGCCTCTTCAGTAGTTCTCACATGTCTCCACAGACCCAGACAGAGCAGATCACATCATTATTATCACCTAGAGGGATAAACAACTTGCGACCTCTCTCTTTCTCACCCCATCCTTCTTCTCTACTCCCTGCCTCCTCACTTTCACTCCCCTCTGTGCTCCCTCACCCTGCCTCCTCCCCTTCGCTCTCATCTTTCCTCCTCCTCCTCCTTTGGCTCCTCCCTTTCTCCTCGCCCCCATTGAGTGAATAGTGATCATGTCTGGCGTTTCATCGACTCTTTGCACTTCTCTCCTCTATTAAGATTGATGGGCTGCTCGGCTATAAATGAGCACGCTAAGACTTGGACAGGGCCACGGTCAAGCTAGGGCTACATCGCATACACAAATACACACACACACACACATGTATGCACACACACCTTCCCTATTAGCAGCAGAATGTGGGAGCTGAGGCGGTGGGAGGGGCACTATTTTTGTTTCATGGAAGCATATACAGATGGAAAATATACACATACAAACACACCCGCCCACACGCACAGGCATGACCCTGTCAGTCATGTCCAACAGCGTCAGAACACTTATGTCCACTTAGACGCTGCTAACTGCTTCTAATGTCTCATGTTTTATGTCCGTATTACATAACATTCAGAATATAAAATCATCCCATATAGAAATGTAATAAAAGATATGACATGTATCGTAAATCAGAAATTGTGACTTGCTATGTCATAATTTGGACTTTTTAATCTCATAAATTATACATTTTTTATCTCATAATTTCCACTTTTTTCCTCATAATTTTGACTTTAATCTCATAATTTCGAATTTTTTTTAAATCTCTAATAAGTAAATAAATACATCCTATTTATGACTTTTGAATTTTTCCTAAATGTCCCACTAAACTGAGTACCATGACCAGTGGCGGACTGGCACCAAAAAGAGGCCCTGGCAGTATTGATAGAGAGGCCACATTTGATTTGTGGGCACATTGTCGGGCACAGGCTTTTTAGAGAATAACTCCACAATATTTGTGCTTTTCCCAGATTCAGCCAATAAATTCAGGCTATTTGTCCTTTATAGGAAAAAACTGTCATTATTATTATTTAGTTTAGTAGGCCTATTATTTGTCAGGGTTAACTGGCTGTTTTGTTTGTTTGCTTTCCCCCCCTCTTTTTTGTGGCCGCCTTCAGCTCCGCTTTATTAATTTTTTATTATTTTTATTTATTCATTTATTGATTTGCGGCTGCCTATCGACGCAGCCAGTCCGCTTTATTTATTTATTTATTCATTCATTCAGCCTAATCATTTGCGGCCGCCTATTGATGCGGCCGTTCCGCCTTATATTTTCATTTATTTATTTGTTTGTGATGCCGCCTGTTGTGGCCGCTTGGTGATGCGGCCGAAAGCTGCGAGCGGCCGCATCACCAAACGGCCACAGTGGCATTTGCCCACATTGCCCAATGGCCAGTCCGTCCCTGACCATGACCTAAGAAAACACATCTACACAGTAACTCACTTTTAAAGGCTTTATTTTTGGATTTTTTTTTTCAGTTTTTTCCTGCTTACTTAAGTATTATTTCATCCATAGCAAAAAAAAAATACGGTTTTACTTTTTTTTTTTTACTTTATTACAATTGAGAACTTTTACCAGAGTATTTTTCCACATAAGTAGCTGTACTTCTACTTAAGTACAGAATGTGAGTACTTTGACCACCAAGTTACTTATGTATATGTGACAGTATTACTTTTGACATATTCGGGGTGGAACAATACCCCTCTGCCTTTGGTGTCAGGGTGCTGTTATTTTTCTGATAGTAATGCATTATGCAATACATTATCCATTACGTCTTGTACACACACCAACCAACGAACGCCGCCAAAACCATACCTCCTTGGCAGAGGTATAAAGCCACAGTGGATATTGATATGGTGAATGTCTCTAATGGAACCAAATCAGGCATCTTAGCCATGATGCAGAAAACAAAAAATAGTTTTGGGTCGTTGCTAAAGTTGATCACAGTAATGACAAGTCAGTGTTTATTTGATTTCAGTGACCTTATACTATTTCACAATGTTGATACACATGTTAAAAAACTAACAACAGGGAGTTTAGATGCAGTTAGTGGATAAGGTGTGTCAGACACTGGAGACCTCTGGAGAAGAGGAAATGATGTGGTTGTTTCAAAGTATTATTATTAAAAAAGTGTCCAGGTTTGTTTCAGTGCACAAATGTGGACGTAGACCCGTTCTTTGGCAGACTGAGAGATGATGAACTGACATCAAGACAGAAGATTAAAGTGATGTTTGGAGTTTGGACTGTTCCAACAGTTTATTTCCCACAGTCCCTTGTTCTTTGCATGGATCATGAGTGTGTCAGTAGAAGTCATCATGTCTGTACAATCTGCTAAAGTTACACAGTTGACGCCTGTGTGTCACTACAACCATCTGAGGTGAGATCTGGATGTCAGAGTATACATTTCTAACACATCATTATTACTTTATATTTTCAGTTTTCTACTTTTCCATAGGCTCACTATTAAGCAGGTGCTTAGGTCAAATGTTAATTTAAGTTCCCGAGAAGTACTGAGCGCTTAAAACTGTCTGCCTAAGGCAGCTGTGAATAACTGTCCTGCATTTGGTTAAATGTTGGCCTGAGCGTCCATCATGGACATAGTCACAGATCACATGCTTAAGCATCTGATAGACATTTACAAGACATCGCAGGGCTTCTTCTTTCACTTTGGCTCGACACTTGGTCTATCAGGCCCTCTCGGTGTCTCACATAAGCAAGCAGTGTTACATTCTGAGTATGAAGTATACATATGTATTCACGTGTGTGTGTGTGTGTGTGTGTGTGTGTGTGTGTGTGTGTGTGTGTGTGTTTCAGCTCAGATCTGGACAGCTAGTTGCAGAAGGTCCTCATGTCCTCGTTGTTGACATGGAAAGATTATAGGAAAATATTGTGTCATAATTATTTCTCAACACCCCCCTCATAGATCAGAGTTCACTGCGTGTCTAATAGGGGGTACTGGGAAACATGTCCTCTGGGGTAGACCATAAATCAGCTTAGCGGGTAGAGATTTGATGACAAAGATTTAACTGCTGTAAAGGACACCCTGAACCTCAGATTCTTGCAACTGTCATCAAATACCCACTGGGCCATTAACAGGTCACGCAGTCATATCTCAGCTGAGCCTGCAACATCCTCAGCTCACCCGCGATATCTCACCCCTCCTCTTGTCACCAACTGAAGCCCCCCCCCCCCAGATCACAGGTGCACGTCTTGGAACAGCAGCAGAGAACGTTTGACCCAATACTGTCTCCTCTCATTAGTCAGTATTTATCAGTAAAGAAGCTTCAAATGATGCCAGGACTTGTTGCTGACATCTGCTGTTAAAGACAACATTACAATCTGCAGAATAAAGACGAGATTTGGAAGGTTCACAAAGTCAGCGGCTTTTTCTACAATCACTGGAACTTTCCAAGAGCTACATCAGAGACAATGACTACATTTATATGATGTTATTATTATTTATTCAGAATAAAATAATTTGGAATTCAAGCAATTTCTTTCATGTGTACATCGACATGTTAATTCCTAATAAAGGTTTACATGGGAAACAGGTGTATTCCGCTCTAGTTAACTTGGGCTTTAAGAGCTGGAGGCACGGAGGGTTCTGATTGGACAGAACGGCTGCTTAATGTCTGGATGTCTACTGGAAGGAAACGATTACATCCACTTCCTGTTTTGCATTTGTTTCAACCATCAAAATGGAAGAGCAGATACAACATGGGATTTTTGCATTTATTTTTGTGACAATTACGAATCAGCAGCTCGACTGAATCAACAATAGGAATCAACAAACTAATGCTGGCAGTGGAACATGTGCGTCATCACAACGAGACCAGGAGCATGTGCAGAACGACAGGAATAATGTTAAAGTGGAATTAATGGTGTACATGGCAGAGGAATTATCTAATTTGGAATTAAGTAAAGGATAATGTATTATCCTCGCGTTGCTATCAGAAAAATATTTCCCAACAGGGCCGTACAACACCCCGATGGGAAATATTTTTCGATAGTCACGCGTGGGCAATACATTATCCCGCTTATTCTATGGGTTATTACAGCTTATTACTGCTACTACTCGAACAGATTGTATAGAATAGCCGTAGCAAATATTTACATTCAAAGTGGTCGAACTACCTGCAGAGTTGGTAACACTTTATAATACCTACGCACAATTGACTATGTATTAACTATTTATTACCCATTTATAAATGGGTTGTTCATTATGTATTAACCATTTGTTACGTATTTGTTAATGTCTTGTAAAGGTTCATACTAGTGTCTTCCAAAGATAAATGTAAAATTAGATTATTTTTAACCAACAGGTGCAGTGTTTGTATATCTGCTTTACAAATAAACAAAGAAACTGTTGTAAACACTGCACCTGTTGGTTAAAAATAATCAAATTTTCCATTTACACTAGTATGAACCTTTAAAAGGTAACAAATGGTTAATACATAATGAACAACATTTATAAATGGGTAATAAATGGTTAATACATAGTGAATTGTGTTGTAGGTATTATAAAGTGTTACCGCAGAGTAATATGGTACAGTGAATCTGAAGTGACAAAACTGGTTGCCATTGGCAGCAGATGTTAATGGCGCAGTGGACTGTTATTGAAAAAAGGCTGGGAACGTCCATTCAAAGTGAATGGGAGCTGTTGCAATGTTCTAGAAGGGCCGTAGAATGAGATAGGAATAAACCAGTGACTTTATTCAGAATTAAGGTTAATTCAGAATTATTATGTTCAACTGGAATTAGGTGTTTACATGATCATCTTAAAGAGGAATGAACTTTTATTTGGAATTAAACAAGAATAAAAACTCCCATGTAAACAGGGCTATTGACCTCACATGTTTTACACAGTGGACATTTTCCCATTTGTTCATTCATTCAAAAACAAAGCAGTGGTGCAGGTCATATTTCACAGTCAGAGGAACAATGTTGCAACACTTGTCTACACATCCAAAAACTTCTAAGCACCTTTCCTAAAGTATCTGTATGTAATATAATCCATAAAAACCTGGGAAGATGTTTTAACACTTGCAGACTTCTTGTATTTTTCACATGTGGACAAACTGGGGCGGATGTCATCATTTCCCAAAGTTTCAGTTTTGCATCTGGGCTTCACTTTAAGAGTCTTTATTTTTTTATTTTCTTTCCTTTTTTCAGTTTTAACCCTTAAGAGTCTGAGAGTATTTTAGCCGTTTTTGAATACTTTTGATTTTCTCTCATCCCAAAAAGTGTTTACCTGGATTTATTTGGTGTTATTATTATTATTAAAGTACTCACATTCTGTACTTAAGTAGAAATACAGCTACTGATGTGAAAAAATACTCTGGTAAAAGTTCTCAATTGTAATAAAGTAAAAAAAAAAAATAAAACTGCACTTTTTTTGGCTATGGATGAAATAATATGTAAGCGGGAAAAAATAAAATAAAAGATAAAACCTTTAAAAGTGAGTTACTGTGTTTTATTAGATCATGATACTCAGTGGAACATTTAGGAAAAATTCAAAAGTCATAAATTGGAGATTTATTTATTTATTAGAAATTTAAAAAAAGAAAATCTAAATTATGAGATTAAAGTCAAAATTATGAGGGAACATTTTCAAATTATGAGATAAGAAATGTATAATTTATGAGATTAAAAAGTCAAAATGATGATATAGTAAGTCACAATTTCTGATTTACGATATATGTCATATCTTTTCTTACATTTCTATATGGGATGATAAAAGTAGTGCAGTTTTTGTTTCAGAAGAGACTGTTAATTACAGCCTAATAACAACAAGTAATTGATTTACACATAAACATAATCAGGTATTAAGAACAGACCAGTTACAGTAATGATATAAACTGACTGATATGGAACTAAAACCATAAAACCAATGAATATACAAGAGAATAACTGTCCACTGTAGTGACCAGGATGCATCAAAGGGTTAATGACTTATTAAAAAATAACAATAATCAGTGATTTAGTGTCATTTTCATCTCACAGTTGTAGCCCCTCAATGTTTTTTTTTCTTTAATTATTCACCCACGCCACCATTTGTAATTCTAATACGTTACTCATCAGATACAAACAGAGCTCTTTTCTGCTCCTGACACTTGCAGGGGTCTTTGCCAAACCTCTGTCACTACCCAGCATGACCTCACCTGTAGACGGCTCAGCTCTATGCTCGCTCACGTATATCAGGCCACAACTCCCTGTGAGCACAGTTGACCACGTGGTTGTGTTGTCAGTTCGTATGGAAATGCCTGCTTCAATCACACAGCATGTTAAAACCACATAACTGGAGTCTATGGAAATGCTAACTTGTGTGTTGAGTGCTCGGGGGTTGCCATTTCCCTGAGGAAAGATATGGTAAATAGGTTTATTTCGCCAAGAAATAAAGATCATCATCCTGTATGTGGGAAGCATTTTAAGTCAGTGCAGATTAACATTTTTCCCAACTTTTCCATCTCTTACTCTACTTGTTTACAGATTAGTTTTAGTATAAATGGACTGAATGTACATAGTGATTGGATTTTATTTGATTGAATGTGTTTATTTTGAGCAATTCACACAATATACACATACATAAGAAAATAAATAATATTTCCACCCAAAAATGAGTGGGGGGAAAAAAGAAACACTTATTTAATCCCATCATTAATCTCAAAAATAAAAAAAGACAAGTTCTAAACATTCACTCCTGTCCCTTAACTACAAACCAAATAAATAAAATAAAACCAGCCCAAACTAATGCAGAATCAACTCATTCAACGTTGTCTAAACCATGGTGCCAAAATGTGAATAGAATATAAAAACAAACAAAAAAAACCACATTTTATTTATGGATTTTATGCACCGTCATGAGCGCTTTACAGTTTCTCACATTGACTCATTCACACACACACACACACACACACACACACACACTCATGTACCAGTCGGCAGCTGCCATGTAAGGTGCTGCTAGACCAGACTGGGAGCAGTTTAGGGTTCAATGACTTGCCCAAGGACACTTCGACAGGTGGACAATAGGAGCCAGGATTTGAACCACCAATGGATAACCTGCTCTATGAAACAAAGCCAGAAACTGGACTGTGTGTGTGTGTGCTTGTATTCCTATCTTTATGGGGACATTGGTATGTTTACACAGTCACACAATGGGGACTTCTGACACTATGGGGGCCAAAATTCAGGTCCCCACAAGGGTTAAATATAAATAAACATCCCCACGAGTAAAATAGAAATGATCTGGCCCTATAAAAGTTCCCATGAAGCATGATGGAAACGGGTACAAATCAAAAAAATTGTTTTCTTTATTTTTGTATGTATGTATTTATTTATTTTTTAATTTGTATTCATTCTTTTTTTTTTTTAAATGTAATTTTCATTTTTTAAAAATTGTTTTTATTTTATTTTTAGTAAAATAAATTAGTAATTTTTTAATTTTATTTTATTTTTGTGTGTCTGTCCGCAGAGACATATAGTATCATGCTATAACTCAATGAATACTCGAGATATCACCATGAAATTACATAGACATACACATATAGCTAATGTGCATCAGATGCAATGATCCATTTGAGGAAAGGTCAAAGGTCAGGGTCACAATTAACTAAAATGTCAAAATCACATTATCAGTTATAACTCAAGAACAGAGGGTCACAGAACTTTCAGATTGGTACCAAACTGTGGCGGGCCGTGAATTTCAATATTAGGCCTTCAGTGACACCCCATATATTAACTTCACCTCAATAGACCAGACAAGCAGCACTTTACTTTAGAACTGAAAAACCTTCAAGTATGCATTCACAATGAAGATTTGGAAACTAAGTTTACAGATATTGTCCAAAATAAAAAGGTGATTTAAAAATACTAAACAAAATGCCACCAAAATTATGTTGTGTGATCTTAAACATCTGTGTGTGTATATATATATATAAATATTTGTATTTTTGCTCTTGTGACACTGCTGTTTAATTTTGCATCACTAGCTATGATGAGTATGGTTTTGGTAATTACTTTAGTAATTTTATTTAGTTTAGTAATTTTATTTCGCATATGTCAAACACAAAAACATTTTATCTTTCAAAAGGGTTAGGGTTAATTGATAAAATAACAAGACAAAGACAATATGGAATGAATAAAAAATAAAAAGGCAAGTAACATTCAAAAGGGAGTGGGAAGAAGTAAAAAAAAAAAAAAAAAAAAAAAAAAATTATCTCCCACCCCTATTATACTAAACAATAATACAAGTGCCAAAAAAAATATATATAAAAATGTATTCCAGTTGGGTTATCAAAATGATACAAAAATATATCTCGTATACAAAATATCCTATCATATATATTATTTACTAATGATGGTATGTGACTAACAACATGTTCCGAACTCCATTAATATTGTTTGTATAATTTTTTTGAAGAGCTCCACTTACATTAGACAAATAAAAGTAAATGCATCAAGGACAGAAGTGCTTAAAGTTGTGTTATAGAAGTCAAGTAACACATGGAGTGGGTGTGTTCACAGAACGTGGACCGTTGTCTTCTGCTCATGAGATGCTGATAATTGGTCGACAACCATCACTTTAGCTGTTGTCATGAAAACAGTGTTACCATATAATCTTTAAAACCGCAGACCCAGCCACTTGAGTGTATTTCCCTTTGCATGCTCTGCCTCTCACTCATGTTTCCTGTTTGTGGTTTACATCTATATCAGTGGACCTGAGCTTGCATTAATCCACAGCCACAGATAGAATAAAGACTGATATCACTCAGCTTTGATTTGAAGCCCCAGAGCCATGGGGATATTCAGTGTCACCATGAGATGCTTGGCAGTGCTGCTAAGTGTGTATTTATGTGTGGCTGATGTTAACAGTAAATCAACACAGTCTACTTTAGATAATAATAGATATATACAAGCAAAGACGATACATTAAACAGTGATTTGTATTACAGTGAAGTTTGTAGTGACGACACATTAACATACCAGATAAAAATCCACCCAGGCGTACAGGGTTACAGGGCAAATCTTCTCTGAAAAGTTAATGTAATATGATGTAAGAAGTTATATGTACAGTATATAATGTTGGTAGTAGCATCGTTGTGATATTACTATAAAACTAATCTTACAATATATCCCCGAAACGCAATGCTTCCAGTCACCCATCATTTCCACCACTCCCCTCCACCCATTCACCCATTTCTATACATATATATATATATATATATATATATATATATATATATATATATATTAAATACAAAATATAAAAGAATGAGTTCATGTTCCTGACCTACAGCATGAGCACACTGAATTTGGTGGCGGTCCGTCCAGCCGTTCAAAAGCCAGACAAAGTCAGCCATCTTGAAATCTCATCAGTTCATGCTAATGCTCTATCCTCTATCCTCTATCCACCAAATTCAGAACAAATACATCCAGCCGTTCAAAAGTTAAGCCTTAACACGAAAGACCTTATGCGGCGGTGGTGGTGGTGGTGGTGCACAGAATACCATTACATCCCAAATTTCGGGGATGTAATTAACCCATAAGGATCCAGTGTGACTTTTTTTTTGTCAGTTTCCAAAAACATTTTTCTCTCTTTTTAACCTTTCCTGTGTGATTTATCACCAATTCTTATAAGAGTATGCTCTGAATTTAGTATTTTCCCCAGAGAAAATCATCTATTTTTCTATATTTAATTGACTGATCGTGTCAATGTTCATAAAAGCTCAGAGTAAATTCAAACGTTATTATATGAAAACATGGAAGAAAAAGTGAAATGTTTCCTAAAATATATCATTAACTGAAAATAAATCCAGTGCGTCCATTTAATGTCATTGATCCAACTCGATTGGTTTTACTGGTGAATCAGTGTTGTAGAAGATGATGGTGTTTCCATGGTAACTACGGAGCCTTGGACATCCAACTGGATCATATCTGATGACTATTAAAAAAAAAAAAACAATTATATATTACACCAATTATTTACATGTATTGATAGGGTTAGTGGGTCACCCATTTAGATCAGTAGTTGCTTTTGGTCAATGGTAGATATTTTTATGGATAAATCAGGAGTTTTAAGAAAATAAAGTTATGTCTATAACACAATTTAGTCAAAATATTAACAACTATACTATGAGGCTAACAATATGTTATTTATTGTTTTATCTATGTAACAAGCCTATTCTGAGAATATACAGATATTTATGAACAAAGGTAGGGAGCAAAAAAAAAAAAAAAAAAAAAGTTGCCAGAAAATAAACCCAGTGGTACCTTTATTTTGGAAATTAATTTGTTCCAGAAGTGTTTTTATACTGTGAATTCTTTGCACATTTTAAATTTAAAAGGCCTGATTCGTTCCAAAGTCCCCCAATACTACCCCTCAAACCCTTTAAAAATGATAAAAGTAAATATGTGTTAAAAGAAAAAGAAAATGTAGATTTAGATTTTAGATGTAATTTATTGGTCTCAGTCGGGACATTTGTCTTCACTGACTGAACATTAAATATTAAACCATTCAAATGAACCAGACGTGTGAATAGATACTCATGTCAGAATAGACTTGCTATGTTTTTAAATCAAATGTAATACATAAATAAGTGGCTTCAGAGGGAAAATAAGTGGAGGAGAGAAATTTCTATATCATCTTTTTGACTTTTTATCTCACAATTATGCATTATTTATATCATATTTTGGACTTTTCTATCTCATCCTTTTGAAAAATCACATATGTATGACTTTTTTTTAACCTCACAATCATGCTTTTTTTTTTATCCCAATTGTGACTTTTTCCCCCCATTTTTTCAAAAATTCCCTGCCCATAATGAGTACCATGTATTATTTATGCCGTAATTCACATTTAAGGGCTTTATTTTTAGATATTTTGGAAACTTTTCAGATTTCTCCTGGTTAAAAAGTATTATTTTGAGAAATGACCACAAAAACAAGCAGTTTTCCTTTTTTTTAATTTTTTTTTTTACTTTATTACAACTGAGAAGTCATAATTTGTTTTACTTTTACTTAAGTAAAGGAGTTAAATCAGTATTCCTACATTTCTTAGTTATACTTCTATTTAAATAGAGAATATAAGTACTTTTGCCACTTCTGTAAATGGACTGTATGTTTGTGTGTATGTATGTATATATATATATATATATATATATATATGTATGTTTGTGTGTATGTATGTATACGTTTTGCTTTTCATGCATATTTTATTCCTTAATCTATTTTGAAGCATATCATTTTAGGAGTTGCTAAATACGTCTTATGGAGGGAATGCAGTCATTAAAGCTTTTGCAAATCTTGAACAAACACCATCTCACACACACACACACACACACATTTTGCTCTCCCTCCTCCTCTGGGCAGATAGCGTGACAGATCTGTCACATCGGCACCTGGTCGTACACAAGTGTTAATGTCCCCACCCCAGCTGAGAATCACTAGACCCCCTTACACCATGCAGGAGAGTGTGTGTGTGTGTGTGCGTGCATTCTGTGCATCTGTAGTGGATTCCAGAACTGCTTTGTGTGTCTTAGTTCATAAAACAGTCTACTTTTTATTGTCAATGTTTGAAATTGAATTGAAATGTAATATGTATGAATGTGATCATGTGTGTGTGTGTGTGTGTGTGTGTGTGTGTTTGTGTGTGCGGTAGGGATGCACCAGGCAGGGGGGCCCGTCTCCTGTCACTCAGAAACAACAAGCCAATCATTCCTGGGTTCTAAAATAAGCTCCCCCGCCCCCCCTTCTGTCCTCTCCCCCCTCACATGTGCTCCTCTCGTCAGCACCTCTCACCTTCAGAGTGACAGGAGACAACTGAGAAGGCCCAAGGAGCTGAGGAGGAAACGGGTGACAGCAGCAAAGAGGCAGCGACGGTATGGATAAAATAAGCAGAAAAAGGTGAAAATGGTAAAAACTGAACCAACAGGTTTGATTGAAACTAAAGAGCAGGAAGTTTCCCTGTCATATTGAATACATCACAACTTAAGGTTATGCAGTATGTGCGTATTTTTAACATTTATGAACACCAATTAAAAGTAGCCATGTTATCAATAAAGAAGCAGTGTTAATTGCATAATAAAAGTGAAAGATCCATTTATGTTTGTTTTTTTTTGTTTTTTTTTTAGTTCCGTCAGACTAAATTGCTCTCTGGCTCTTTTATCTTTATTTATCTTTACTGTGAACAAATGTTACTAGTAGGAGCTGTTAACAAGAGGCTCTAGTTAAAGGTTAAAACAGTTTAAAAGTGACTACCTATTTTTAACGAGCCCATACTCTGTCTTTTGTCAAAGTCAAAATTACAATACTTCCATAAAGATGAAGAGCGGTCGGCCTCGGGATTACGCTTTCATTTTTATGATGGTCATTTCTTAAGAATCTTCATGAACTTTGAGACTGAGGGGTCACATACTCGCTGACAACCCAGCCACCTGTTGCCACACACACACACACACACACAAATGTGCACCAGCTCACACATATCTTCACCTTCACACCCCCGTCCACATTCACCTCACGCCCTGTCTTCTGTGGTTCAGACCTCTGGGTTTTAGTTTACATCGTTATTACATTATAAAGATTGCATGAGTGTGTTTCATCTGTCTGGTATGGAGAGTCTGTGAAACAAACCCCAGCTTTTGACTGTTTTATCACACACACACACACACACATACACACACACACAGAACACAGACAATGACACTTTCATATACATGAGTGCAAATACAAATGCATTCATTTTCTTTTCACAATGAAATATTGTTATTGACAAAACTTTGGGGAAAAAAAAAATGTGTAAAGAAAATTTGAACACATACACATATAATTGCATTATTAAACCACATGAATCAGTTAAATTAGTGATATTGATTACTTATAAACATTGTGACATGAATATATATATATATATATATATATTTATATATATTTTATTATTTGGCTCAAAAAAATGGTCACAGAACATGTTCATGTCCTTGGCCAAAGGCTGTGCTGATATAGCGCGCTTGCAAAGAAAAGCTTTTTCGGTCAAGTTCAGGGTTGTGTACCTGACTCGGCCTAAAGAGCAGAAGCAGGTGCATTGGGGTTTTTAAGTGCGAAGGGTCACACAGCCCTTTATATACACATCTCTCCTCTCGTTCCCCATCCCCCAGTCTATATACAGAGTCATCATGTGCAGTTACATCTGTGTCACACAAGGAAAGATGTACTTCAGCCTGACATCCAAGCAGCTGCATCAAGTAAACGTCTGTCAAACCAGACATAAAATACATAAATCTGTCCATTGTCCATCATTCTCCCACAGCTTTATCCTCACTAGTCCTTTATTAACACCGAGATAAGCCCCATGGGTTCTTATGACGATGATGTCATCATGTTAAAATGTAACAGGCTCCTGATGAAAAGTATGGTAAAGATTTCATTTCAAGTCTGAGCGATTTTGTTAGGGTGGGGGGTGGGGGGGGGCAGCAGACTGTAGTGCATATCACTAAATGAATACTAAAAACTAGGGCTGTCAAAATTAACATGGATTAATCCATCATCGTGATTAATCTGATTAAAAAATTTAACGCAATTCAATGGAACAGTTGTTTTGTTGGAACTTGAAGGTGTTGAATACACATTTTAATTGCATATATATTGATATTTTTGTATATATTTTGGATATTTTGTCACATTTTGGTGTTTTTTTCTGTATTTTAGGTTTTGGATATTTCATCACTTTTTTTATGTTTATTTTTGTGACTTTGGGCATGTTTTGTTTTATTTATTTTCTCTACATTTTTTGTGTTTCCTAGTGTATTTTTTTTTGTGTATTTTGAGTACAAAAACCCACCAAGACAGAACACTCGACCGACAAAAAGTGTTTTTCACTCTGCAGGACAGTTTTCTTTTCACTGAAGAACTTCCAGTTTAAAATGGCACATTAACCCCTTAATGCCTACTGTTGCAAATATGCAACACATCCAAAAATCTATCTGTTGTAATGTGCTATAGTCTAATTAATTATCCCCACTTAATTTGGCATTTCCTTTTTTTAATCTACTTATATTTAAATGGTCAAGGATATTCTAGTCTGCCAACACTTCGGCTAAGGCTTTACCCAGTTTACATCCAGATATATTCCCCTCTTTCTTGAGTTTATGAGATTAATATTAAATCATGATTAATCCAAAGTAACCCTGTGATTAATCTCACTAAAAATTGGAATCATTTGACACCACTACTAAAAACAAGTCTAGGTATGTGATGAGAAGTAACACATTTAGCTGAGTGAATTTCCCTTTTACCCAGTATTTTCCACAATACACTCACAAAAGCACCAAGTAACTCCGTCCACAAGGCAAGGTCATGGAGGTAACGTAGAAATGTGAACCCAGATGGAAGTGCTTGCTCTGAGTGCCTGGGCCAGCCCAGTCTCTGCCCAATCCATAATCATTTCCACTTCAACCACTCGCTTGTCCCTTATCCAAACCTGCAAGACGTCTCTCCTTTTAGTGACCACACTGACGCTGCACATTCACGTCCTAGAGAACATACTTGAAAGATATCAACCTAACATCATTCCCTTCTGTCCAAAGAGCTGTGACACAATCTTTTTGCTCACACAAGCTTGATATGTCACTGGCCTCTGCTTGTCCACAGTTCAACTAGATGCCTGTTCAGCACATGGATGATTAATTCGTAGAACATTCTGAACCGACATAACAATTCCAGAGTGTTGTTTTGTTTTCCTGACAACCTTAGATGTCTGGATTCAACCCATGTGGGCGGTGACCTGTGAGGCCCCTCCCCCCGGCTGGCTACCGGCCAGTCCTAAAGTCCGAGAGTCAAACAAGAATCCCTGCTGTCCTCCACTGAGCACGCCGATACTGTCTGTTAGAGTCCCACTAGGAGCAGAGCCAAGGAACGGACTCTGATTGGCAGTGGCGGCGGCCATTTTGTCAGGGCTGGCAGCGAGGCGCGGTGATGGAGGGAATGTGTAACCGTACAGACTGTAGGGCGGCGTGTGGAGGCGGAGGCTGGCGTAACTTTGCGAGGAGGGGTTGGACAGATAGCCAAGCTGAGAAGTAGGCAGAGGCAGGGAACAGAATCCTTCCGCGTCGTACGCTGAAGGACCTCTCGGAGAAGGAAATGGCTCTGACGTGTTGCTATAGCGATGGAGGGGGTGTGCAGGGCGGCTGCATGTGTAGTCAGGGGGGCTCAGAGGACACATCTGGAAAGGTGAAGAGCATGGGGATGTAGAAAGCAGGTGAGATGACGCTCCAACAGCTCCATGAGCTCCTGGTACTCCTATAGAAGCAAAGGAAGAGTGAGAATGTGAGAGTGAATGAATAATGGGTCACTAATGTAAAGCACTTTGAGTGGCCAGAAAAGTGCTATATAAACCCAATCCATTATTACTATTATTATTATTTGTAGTAGTAGTATTAACACTGAACTATAATGTAGTCATTAGACACAAGCAAATTCAACATTCAGGATTTTTTTTGCCATTTGTGTAACTTTTGTGTGGTCGCTCCCACAATCAAATAAAATAAAACAACACAAAACACACATAAAATTGTATAAAAATAGCTAAAAAAAATATGACAAAAACTTAACGTGACCATGGACATATTTGAAAAAGGATAGAGTCCATTAATGATCTATTTATAGATGGCTCTTTTGCATGTGGACATTTAGATTTGATTAGTTTTACGTTCATGTTTATTTATTTTTACTGTTGTTTATGTTATTATTGTCAATAAATCTGTTAATTTTAAAAAAAATAACTAGATACACATAAATATATATATATATATATATATATATATATATATATATATATATATATATATATATATGTGTGTGTATACAGTATGTCTTAAAGTGTATAAAACTGTATGTAACAACGCAGACAATAAATACAATGAATAAAATTTGAAAACTCACACACGTACATTTGCACACACACACACACACACCTCTGATTTAATACTGGACATCAATCTAACTGTGGCAGGGAAGAAGCTGTTAAAAGATCATGCTGTGCTGTCTGTCTATATATAGGAACGGTCTAGTGAATAGAACCTTTTCCATGTACTTGGTAGTTTTTATGCCATAAAGTAAAGTTGTTTTAATAAAAAGGGACAAACCACTAATGCTATGTTTCCATCCTATTATCCCAGAGCTCTACACCCAGGAACTACACTGTTCCCTCAGATTATCATTGGTCGTATGAATGAAAACCTCAAACAAAAGAATCATTAATATTAGAAAAAGTACATTTCATTCATTTATACGACCAGTGTTTATAATCTGTATCTGTAACATAGAGGAAATGTGTCAAAGCACAATGAAAAAGTACAGTTACACATTTGTTTCCTAATGGGAACTGGAACAACATTAAACAGTTCCTGGTCAGTCATACTCAGTCCTGTAAGACCAGGGGTGTCAAAATCATTTTATTTCAGGGGCCACATTAAGTAAATTTTGATCTGCAGAGGGCCATACCAGTGGAATAATGACATAATAATCTAAAAATAATATCAACTACAAACTTTCCTCTATGTTTTAGAGTGTCATGAACATTTTTACATCCTTTAAAACAGTGTGAAGAATATGATCAAACTGAAATATGTGTGATTTTAACACTATTATGTCTCAGTTTTATCATTTACACTCGTAAATTACAATTAACAGATCACAGTAGATCAACAAAACAAACATAAGACATTTAATAACAGGTGGAATATTAGTAAAATTGCTTTTTAGATATTTTAAAAATTTTCAGGTTATTTGTATTTTTGAGAATAAATATATTAAATTAAAAAATAATTACATTGGTCTATATGTGGAACCTGAACTAAAATGATTTATATCTTCAGTGTCATTTTTGCATTTCACAAACTCATCCTAGGGGCCAGACTGGACCCTTTGGAGGGCCGGATTTGGCCCCCGGGCCACATATTTGACACCTCTGACTTAGACTTATGAGTTGTTGCAAAGGTTCCAAGTCCCAAACTGTGGCTTAATATGAATAATTTTTCGTGACGCCTGTTTTAGACGGAAGTGGCACAAGATTATCTAACAAGGTAAGAAAACAAACCTATTATTTTAGAAGGTAAATGATAAATGAGTTATTTTGTGGTTGATAACTACCTTGCTTGGCCATTCCAGGGATGTCCTCGAATGTGAGCGTTCGCAGAGATGGACGCCAGAATGCATAGGACTCCACCAAAGCCTCCAGACCCATCCTGTAAAACACATCCTACATGTTAATACACAAGCACTGATCACACACACACACACACACACACACTCAATCTGATATTTCCTGGACAACCTTGGCACGCCACTTTTAACTTTGCAACCTTTTTAAATGTAACCCTAACCCTTTATTGGTTTTTATCCTGCTGTAGATTTTTGTTGCATTAGGTCTGACAGCTTTCTTTAAAGTAATTTTTGGGTGAAGAATCCAAAACTAATCTCAATTTTTCACTATCACGTCAAGTTTTTGAACTACAGGATTACCGTTTTTTACTTAAAACATATGAAAAATATTGTAATTAACAGGTACAGTATAATAACAATAGTTGATTCTTGACATATAATGAAATATGAAAGAAACAGGCCTGACTGCAATGTTTATTTAACACTGTTTTGTTTTTACAAAGGGTATGTCTACTGTAATTCTACTGACATATTAAGAACTGCACACACCTCTCATCACACTGTCTCCATGGTAACTGGATAAACAAGTTTCCATGTACAGTAGCTGTATCGATTAATCCAATTGTAATCAGCTGGAAAGTCTTACTTCAGCTAATCAGTGGAATTTTGGTAAAATGTGGAGAAAAAAAATGACCAATTTTGGAATTGACGTACCAATTTTAGTTATAATCAGCATAGAAATATAACTCAACAGTATTTTTTTATTTGAAATTGTGTGGTATTTGTGTTATTTATGATTATTAATTTCTTATATGTATATTATTTATCTTTTTTTATTATTACAAAGAGCAATTTCATATGAACTTTTGTGCAATGATAATAAAGCCTATTCTAATTCCAAACTCTGTGGCCATTGACTGCAACTGCCACACCACTCTTTCCCATCATGCCTCACTGGGTCATACGTTCTTGCCAACCACCTGGTGGCCATCTTAGTTGGCAGTGGGGCCTCTCTCTCTCTCTCACCATCTCCATGGAGACCACAGGTAATGAGGGGCATAAACGGCCTGTTGTGATTGGCTGCTGCCAGCCGGGTGCTCAAAGGTAATTGCTTTCACACGGCTTTTACGGGCGAATCAGAATGA
This sequence comes from Siphamia tubifer, assembly GCA_020466265.1. Classification (NCBI taxonomy): domain Eukaryota; kingdom Metazoa; phylum Chordata; class Actinopteri; order Kurtiformes; family Apogonidae; genus Siphamia; species Siphamia tubifer. Next base: position 29,563,203 of record CM035805.1, on the reverse strand, counting down.
AGGAGCAGGAAGCCACAGCAAGGATTTATGAGGTGGGACTCCCCTTCCCCCCAATCTGCGTCTCCCTCCTCCTTTAGGTGGGGCAGAGGGTTGCTGTGATGGGGTAATGCAAGTGCTCTGTTACCCCTCGTTAGCGTGAGGATAAAAGTCCTCCCCCCCGCGGGGTTGTAGCCACGGTGATAATTTAGACAAGCTGCCCCGGAGCGGTTGTGTGCGCTCTAAGGCAGCCTATCAGAGCAGAAGTTTATTTAGCAAACTGCTTAACTCTTCCTGTAATATTTAAGGGGAGTTTTTCGGCCTTCCTGGGTTTAAGTTTTATAGGGTCAGCTGTCAGGCTCCCTCGCTTATCCAGTTTGCCTTTCTATACTTTCCTCCCTCTCAAATTTTCTGTCTCACACTTTCCTTCTCCTTCTCTTTCTCCTGATCTCCCCCTCCTCCTCTTCCTCCTCCCCCTCCTCCTCTTCCTCCTCCTCTCTAATGATTTCTGTGAGGCCTCAGGGGAGTGGCTGTTTGGAGACTGTTGGAGTTTTACTGCAGTGTTGTTTTAATGCTGTGTTTATATATGTTTAGAAATGTGTTTATACAGATTTTCTTCATGACAGTCTTGGATTTTATTGTTTTGCTGTTGATGTTTATGTTCCCGAGGCTAGATGGAATCTGACGCTCCATTTAGGTTTGTAGCTTTAGGTTTTGCACGGTTTTCCTTCTCAAAACATGCGCCGGGAACTGTGCAATCATAGGAATTAATGTGCCTTTAAAGTCAGCTCATTTAAATAGACGTTGAGCGCTAATTAACATTGTGAAACCGTTATAATAAGCACCACAATTGTTGAGTTCAGTCAATTTATTTTCTTCCATTAAGGACGGATTTAATAGGAGGCTGTTGCACATTTTCCATTAGGGAAAGAAGAAAAAAATAAATAAATACATAGCTTTGCTCCCCATAAAATCTGACTGAAATAGCTGTGACATAAACCACAACCAAGCCAGAATATAGTGCAGTCATGCATCCCACATTACCCCTAATGCACTAGATAATGTGAAAATCTCTGTGGTTAAAGTCAACTCACCGGTTTCTGCCAGAGTCTCTGAAGCCTTTGGCAAATGGGTTTCTGTCAATTTTCAACCTTGTAATCTGAAAAGTGAAAGAAGACTTTTAATTATTTCCAAAAACGCACTTATTATAAACTCCATGATAACATTGTCCTGGAAGATTTTTGCTCCATCCAGATTTTTTTTACATTTTTTTCTCTGTAATCTTCTCAAGTCCAGAAATAAATTTGCTAATGAACATTTACGTAATGAGCCAGTTTTTCCATTTGCATTGAATCTAAGTATATGTTGCATATTTCCATGCACATGTGATTATTATTCTTTTGTTGCGTGCATGCACTCTTTGCTTATTCGTCTCTCATGTGCGGGGCTACCACAGGGCTGGTGTTTAAAGCCCAGCTCTATGACCCGAATCTAAAGGGACTTTTATAGGCATTGCCACCACCATGTTCTGACATCAACAATCATGCACTGTGGCCCAGCTAAACCCAACTAACATCTTACTTCAAAGCTCACAATGACTGGTCCAATGCACAAAAAAACAGCAGCTTCTACTCATTTGATTTCTGTAAGAACTCCAAGGAATATGAGTGACTGAAGACGTGTGTGTAAAATTCATTGAAACACAAAATCCGACCTGGCAAATGCATATTATATTAGGGAAAAAAATAGGAAAAAGTCAAATCAGAATTTGCTTTATGTACTGGAGCGTCACTAGTTTCTGAAGTCAACAGGGTAACATAACACTTGCATGCAGAAAATGCAGTTTTATTTATCTGGATTAAAGAGGAAATGCAGTTGTGTAGATCTTTGCCATTTTACCTGTTGGTTCTGATATGCTGTAACAGTGGTGAACACAGTCTCAGGGAAGGAGAAGGTCCGGGTGCCCTCTCCGGCTGGGACGGCTCTAACGGGGGATAACTCCTCTCCACACTCCTTACGAATTACATGGACCCGGGGCTGATACTTGTGCATGGAGTGAAGAATGATCTGAACAGAGAGAGGAAAGGGCTTGAATTACACATGTAGTGTGTGGCTGTTAAGCAGAACAATAGGGGGTAAAAAAAAAAAAAAAAAAAATCATACAAAAACATTTGAATGGATGAAGAAAATCCATAATATGTCACAATAATCTCCACTGAAAGATGCAGTTTATGTGAGAAATATAAATTATAGTGTCGATATTTGGGGAAAAAGAGGCACATAGAGTTATTATAAAAACATATGTTTGATATTGGTTATTAAAAAGTAAAAGAAACCCTGCAATCAAGTGCACACACTCATTTGTATCCATCAGCCTTAATGACAGGATCAAAACCATCATCATGGTTTGTTTTTTTTACCCTGAAACTTACATGTCCCTGATCGTCCATCTCATTGTTGGTCAGTTTGAGTTTGTCAAAGCTGACCACTTGACGCATCCATGTCTCTCCTGAAGCCGGGGAATCCGGGTGGATGTACACTCTGGGGGGCACAGGGGAGTCTGCGTTGCCCGCTACCATCCACTTAGAGCTGTGGTACACGTACCTTCACAATTCACACAGGAGTTGTCACAATATTGCATGTTTTTCTTTCTCTTCCTTTGCACATTTTTAATTAAAAGAACATAAATGTGTGAGGAATTCAATATAGAGCAGGGGTGTCAAACATGCGGCCCGGGGGCCAAATGCAGCTCGCCGATGGTTCTGATGCGGCCCCTGGGATACAGAGCATAATAACCTATTAAATGACTCCATATTTTCTTTGTTTTTTTTCTTTGCCTATAAATGACAACTTCAGATTGTCAGTTTTTTTTCACTGCAAAAAAAAAAAATAATATTTACATTTACAAACTATCCTTTAACAATAAAATGTGCATAACCTCAACAAAACCTGAAATATCTAAAGAAAATTACACAAAATTTGAACCATTTTCTACTTGTGTTACTAAGAGTTTAGTGTCTGTAGAACTGATCTATAATAAAACACATTGACAAATGATAAATTGAAGTAGAATATTGTCCAAATTTCCCTTATTTTTCTCATGAAATGTAACTTTTTTGCATTTGGGTGATTTATACAAATATTTTCATAATTTAACTGCATTTTTTTTTTTTGCACTAAAACCATGACAAAATGTAGTTGTCATTATTTATAGATTATTATGTTTTCATTTTACTACTCCGGCCCATTGAAGATCAAATCAGGCTGAATGTGGCCCCTGAAGAAAATGAGTTTGAGACCCCTGCTATAGAAGCCTTTTGGAGTTTAGAGTCTGATAAATACAGATTAAATCAAATACCAGAGGAAAAACTTGCACTTTTCCTAATATGATTGGCTAATATTTGTAATAAATAAGAAATATATCTTATCATTTTAGACTGTGTGTGTTGCATAAAAGTAAAACAGAACAGTACTAATAGTTCCCTGTTATTTGCCTGAAATAAAAACTTTACAGATTGTTTTTTTTTTTGTTTTTTTTGCAGTGCGTCGTCGCTTGCAGTTGGCACATTTCCCCTTTTTTTTCGGATACCCAGCTGTACATGCCATGTTTTACCAGACTGACCGAATAATATGTCGTGGATATCACTCATTACTCCCTCGCGCCACTAAAAATGAGTTCACATATAAACAGGTTTTGTTAGTTCTAAATGACAGGCCTGGTGTGCGGCACGCAAAGCCTTGGCTGCTTTTGACGCCCTCCACGTTGTTTTCCTCTGGATCATAACGACATTTGTTGGTTTGACCCTCACGGGTGGAGAGGTTAGGCATCCAAAAGGCCTTTTCCAAAAGGGACGACAAAACCGCCGTGACAAAACACCCGTGCCAAGCGCCATTTGTGGAGACAGAGCTGCGATTTGCGCAATTGAAAAATATTGGGTTGACCTGATCACAGTCTAATTTAAGACTCCATACTATACAGTACATGCAACGCTCCCAGTTCCACTGAGCATGCGCGTAAAGTTATAGGCCGCTGATAAAAATCTATGTCTTACTCTTCTAACACTACTCTAAATGTTATTCTTCTTTATCCATTTCCATTACAGTATTACAAAAGGTCATAAAAACATTACACTGGCATGCATTTGGGACTGTGTGCACGTGCGTAAAGGTGCGCGCTCTTACCTATATCGTTTATTGTCCACGGGGATTATATCCATGGCAATGTAATACTGCTGATGTGGGTCCAAGCCTGTAATTTTCACACGCATAGCAGGGAACATCCGCCTGACAGGAAAACCAAATAAATCATCTGCATTGGACATTTCAACTAACATATAGACTCCAAGATTTACAACACATATAAATAATAATAGATTATTTCAGTAATTATTATATAATCTAACACATCCTTATTGAAACACTCATAATATATATCAGACATATTATATTTTATAGGACAACTCCAAAGCTGTGTACTTTTATTTTCTTTCTTTCCACATTTTATTATCCTCCATGATTCTATACCTTCCAGCTTTGGTGATGATCATTTCTGTGCCGATCTCGTGGAACCGTTTCCACAGATCTGATCCTTGCAGGTCCACGCGGTTTTCCTCCCCGTTCCCCGTCACAGGAGGCACCGTGCACACTACGGTGGGCTGCGGACTCTCCAACAGTGCGTCCTCGCTCTCCGCTGTACCGGAAAGACACAAAACTGATATTATATCCTTTTTAAAAAAAATGTTTGCATGTCGGATAATTTTTGTGCCCTGGACTCAGTGGGAGGAAAAAAGTCCAAGAGACCGATAGGAAATGATTTATTTTAAATCCTACCTTTATTTACGACAATAACGAGATTAAATTGTTTATACTGATGTGATCACCACTAAAAAAAAAAAAGTGAAGTCAAACATATTAAATTATTTCTTCTGATATAATCTCACACACAGGTGTCTCTTTATGTCGTTTTTTTATATTATAACCTATTATTTAAATCGGTTTAATGTATTACATTGACCTTTAAAAGTACATAATTTCTTAACATAAATAAATGCTGTCAAATTGAAATATTGCACTCAGTAAATATTTAACATAAAAGCTCAGAATTAAACACAGATCAATACAATCCAAAAAAAACACAGGCCTTCATTAATGTAACAATAGGCTTTTTAATCAGATAAAGTACATTTTCTGTGCCTCCCCTTTTCTTTTCTTTTTAATTAAACACACATTTAATAGTCTTTAGTCTCATTGCTTTTCACTGACTACTTTTCTGCATACTTTATTTTAAGGATATGTTATAGGAGAAGCCATAATAGTAGTGTTTATGTGTCTCACCGCTGTTGTTATTTGTGCCATTCAACACAGGCCTCGCCAAGTCGTGGAAATTTATGGACATTAGACGTGGGCCTAACAAGCCAAACTAACACAAAGACAAGTTCTGCAGCCAAGTGCCTTCCATAGTTGCAACAGAGTTCAGTCGTAATTTGTCAGGAGCAGTGGTTTGTGCTTAGACTGCAGAGCTCGCATCCATCCTGGCCGTGGCAGTTTGCTTTATACGCTGCTAATTGGCGTGTTTATGATTGCAACACAACCCATAAAGAACCTCACATTAGTCACACTCACACCATTTGTATTTACTAGAACAGAGCTGAGATATGATATCACATTTCCATTGTGTTAACTCTGACCAAGGCCCATCATTGTTTGGCATTATGTGCACTTCAAAAATATTTTTAAATATATACATATATATATATATATATATTTTTAAATCGTATTTATTGTATTGACACTGAAGAGTAATTCAGCAGAGCGCGCATTTTTGTTCCTTTATAAATAAAGTTCGTCAGTACTGGCAGTAAGAATTTGTAATACTTCCCCTAAAGTTCAGTAGTAAATGTGCAGACTATATGGCCTAATATCAAATATTATTTTATGCTGAATATGAGGACATTTAGTAAAGTCGTCATGTTTTGATATAATTATAAAATACTTATTCTAATTGTTATTATTCTTTGAGTTACTTACGTGATCCGTCACTACCACAGTCCGCCTCGCTACCCCGGTCACTGGTGCACGCTCTGCCGGCTCGCGGGCCCGGGCTCCCGCTTACATCAGACACATCAGTCCCGTCCTCATACCCGGGGGACGCAGCATCCTCTCCGTTTGTCCTGCGTCTTTTTTCCGCCCCGATCAACGCTTCCACAGAGAACGCGTGCGCCTTTACGCTCAGCGCGCACGGGGAGCGCCGCTTCTCTGCCATGTCTGTGGGTGTCCGGACACAGGAGCAGACCGCGTCACGAGTGGGAAAGGAGCGAGAAAAGTTCTAAACACAGTCTGTTGCTGCAAAAAAAAAAAAAAAGTCAATCCACAGTGAAGGTCCCGTGAGTTTCCGTCCTGAAGACGGACAGTAAAGGAGAAACAAAGAGAGAGAGAGAGAGAGAAGCTGGGGGAGCTGCAGTAACCTCTCCGTTATCCGTGAGCTCCTCGCTGACTTTTGGAGAGTGTCAACAACCGGAGCTGAGAGGAGAGTCGGAGAAGCCCGTCAATCACTACACACGCCAACCAATCACGAGTGATCACAGCCCCCCGGAACTTTCCCCTTGTCCCGCCTGCTGTGGGCCGCTCGTGCCGCCTTATGTGGTCAAAGTAGAGCTGGTGAATGAATCACGTCTAGAGACGAAGGAGCGCAAAGATCGTCTCTGAGACATTGCATGCATTTTCACACACTGGCCCGAGATGCTTTGTGTATCTGGTCATTAGTACCTCATGCACGAGGACACTGTGTGAGTTCCATCCTGGAAACAAACATTTTCTAAAAGTCTGGGAATGAAGCACATAAGAGTTTTTTAAATCAACATTTGTGCACATGCATTTGTAAAGACACTGGATGGAGTTGTGTTTCCACGACCAGAAGGAAAAGGTTCACACTTAGACCAGTCTTATCAGCTGGTTTAAAGTCATCATCAGTCTTGCTCCGTTCAGCTGAAAGTTTCCAATAAATACTGACATTTTCTTTATTTTTGAAAAGTGTGTTGAGACAAAACTGAAATTAGCACAATTGCAAATTAGACTGAATATATATATGAAAAACACTGTTCATTTTGACATAACTGGGTGTATTAATAACACTTCTTATAATGTGAGTTAATAGCTATGATGCAACATATCTTCAGTGATGACCTGTCGAATAGAGGCAGATTTAATTGAAATCACCAATTTACTCAAATATAATTAAATACAAAAGTCAGAATAAATGTAGTTAAAGACAATAAACAATCTTCTACATCTTATTGGTGAATAACAATAGGCTTTTTGTGTCTGGATTTGTACACTTCAGTTTTACTTTGCATCATTTCGGATCTATGTTCTGAAAGATGAGTGATTCTCTGTCCGCGTGGTTGTGAAATAGTCCGTGACACTATAAAGATGGGGTGCGTGTGGGTGCGCGTACACGTAGACTACTCCAAGGATGAACACAAACGGCCTATAAATAAACCAAACTGCGACGTAAGGCGTGGGTGAGTGCACGTTTCTTCCTCTAATCTCCGTGGCCTCGTTGTGACCCATTCAAGGCCTACCTAACGTACCGCCGTGAACGCACCACACTGGGCCTACAACGCATCTGAGTGCGCAACTTCATTGCGTAACAATGTCCGTCACATGCGTCAAACTGAACCCATTATGATGCATTATTGTACATTTCCCTCTGCATCAAGTAACTATTTACATGGACATCTAAGTATTTTTTTTTTATTTAGTCTTTTCTCGTTAATATGAAGATGTTCTTCAGTGGTTTACATGATCATTATCAATATCCAAACCACCAGGAAAAGTAACATGATATTACAGTGCCATAAATGTAACGTAAATGGTTAAAATCATGTGGGTTAGGAACTATGTTTTTTGACTCATTCTGTCAAAATTGAACGTGATCGGGAATCTTTTGTGTCACTTTAACATGATTAGTTTCATACTATGAAAACATTATCACAAACTACAGAAAAACAAAGTTGTTGATAACGTTAATAATAATAATAATAAAAACGAACAAACACAGATTTCAATTATAACTATATCTTTATAAATATTTATTTAATTTGTGATCATATCATAATTTAACACAAATTATTAGTCTGTGACAATATTGCAAACTTGTAATAGTTTCTATTGTATCAGCTTATTCGTTTATATATATATATATATATATATATATATATATATATATATATATATATATATATATATATATATATATATATATATATATATATATATATAAGCCTTGAGTGTATCCCTATTATTATCATCTATTTATCATAATTAAAACAAAATATTCACTTTGTAATATTGAAGGTTATTTATTAGTACTGAGATATTCTTTAAAAAAAACAGGCTATTGTTAATATTATTATTATTAGCAACAGCTGCGGTTTTACTGTATCTTGCGTGTGATAAGATAAAACGGTTATAGTTTCTATTATAATAAGACATTTAGTCAATAGTAAATTCTGATGATGTGTAACAGTTTGGGTAGATATTTCATAGTGAACATAACAAGAAAGAGCGAAAGCCTGGGTCTAATTTGGCCTCACCATTAGAATAATTGTATTATAATAATAATTGCTTCCTGACAAAGAAAACATTGTATTTATTTTTATTTTATTGATGAGAAGATGTGAAGTTTCTGTTTGGAGGCATTAGTAGATAAGGGTCTTTATTTTATGAGATTATTACAAGTTACTATAATAATTTTGGAATAATTACATCCAGGAAAATAGCACCATCCGATCATATTCTTAACGGTCTTTGTCTCCTTATATCTGCACATTAAATGAATATCCATGATGGTTTAACATGTACAAAGAAAATCACCCCTGGACCGAATGACTGGGAAGCGTTAATGCCATGGGAACGTGGGAAACATTCCTCAGGGCCTATAGGCTGACTTTTTTTTTTCTCTTTTCATTTGCAATAAAAACAGAACGAGATGACTTCAGTCAATGGATTCATCTCTGACTGTTCTGCTTTCACTATAATAAAAATCACTGCCTCCTAAGCATCTTGAAATAAAATGGAAATTGCAGACTTTTTTTAATATCCTCTGGTCATCCTGTAGTATCAGACATTTTGAAGTTGCTTTTGTTTAATTTATAATGTTCTTTATCCATTTCATGCATTTTTGTGCAAGATGGAAAACTACTGCATAATGCATTTCAGAATGAGACATTTTTAATTAATTATGCTTAATTTTCTAGTTATTACTGTGCCTTCTTTGCATATTCAACTGGACACCAATAGGTCATTTATGTCATATATCCAAAAAATATTCCACTGAACTGTGAATACATAAATAAATATCAAAACATATAGTGTAATTCCATATGTTCAGATGGATGTTTTTTTTATACTTCATCCACTTGTGCTGAAAAAAAACATGTATTAAGCCTAACTACAACTACTTCATTTTTTTCTATATACTATAACAGAATATTGTATTTATTTATTTATGTATTAGAGTATGAAATGTTTATTTGTCATGTATAATAAAAATAATTAGGATGTGTTTACAGCCTACTGTATGTAAGTATACGTGTGTAACTATCAGCTACATATATCTACTCACAATTGTAAATATTGCACAGTAATTCTGGGAAATTTTTTGGTATTATTTTTCTTCTGCGCATGCCCGAAACTCTTGGGGTATTCAATTAATCAATACATTAATCTCAATGACGATTTTACCTGGTAAAAATAAATAAAGGATGAATAATGAACGTAAAAATACAATATTAAACTACTGTGTTAAAAACTGAGGTCAGGAAAATCTATCAAATGAGGATTTAGAAATAGAAATATGCTCTCAACAGTGGGTCAGCGAGAATTTTATCAAGTCGATTGATATTAAGCAGAAAGTGTGATTTTTTTTTTCAATGGTGAAAATGTCTAAAATAATGAAAGAGACGAAAAAAAATCTATCCAGATCCAGACTATGTTCGAAATGGACAAAAAAATTGTAAAAACCCAAAATTAAAATAAATAAAAATAAATAAAACAGGGCCACGTGCAGGTGAGCTTTTACCTGATAAGTACTTCCGCCTGCCTCGTCCAATCAGCGCCATCTCTATTAAAGCCACGTGAAAGTAGGCGTAGCCCACCTCGCGCTGAATGGGCTGTTTATTAAAAACCTTTGCAATAATTACCTGTGAGCTTTGAAGGGACACGGGGTGGTGTAGAAGTGTCAGAGCTGGGGAGTCTGGGTAATACATTGTTAACAGTTATTTAGCGCGTGCTAATGGGCACGTGGAGCACTGCCAGGGCTTTTATGGTGGAAGTGGCATGAGCATAAAGGGGGGAAAGTGTGAGCGTGTGTGTGTGTGTGTGAGAGAGAGAGGGTGTGTGTGTGTGTGTGTGTGGGGGGGGGGGTCGTTTTTAACTCTGGAATGACACCTTTACGCACAATAGTAATTTTTTCATTCGTCCCGAGGATAAAGGATGAAAAAGTCCTCGTGACAGCCAGCTGACAGTAACAGCCAGGTCCAGTCATCTGCCTCCCCGTAAACCCGGCTCCCAGACAGGGTCCCAGCTCGGGACCCCCAGGTACGGCCCCGCTGGGAGGCTGTAGTCTGAACTCCACGGCTATCTCCACTTGTGCCAACACTGCAGAGCAAACGGCCTGGGCCCCAGTGAGTACATCCTGCTTATGCTGGCTCAGAGTCTGTCTTCATCCAAGTGAACTGACCCCTGGTCTCTTTCATAAAGTTAACCTTCCATTGAAAACCTGGTATTTACTGACGCGCTTGATAGAAATTGATGGATCTATGACATTTATTGAATTTTTTTACGAGCCGGTTCTGGTTGTGACGCCGTTTATTCAGGCCTCTGTGCGCCTCGGATGTTATTCCAGTTGAACTCCGAAGAGAGAGAGAGAAAAAAAAATGGGGCTCGTCACATACACACCAGCACGCGCGCACAGATCTTTTCGCACGGACAGAGACGCGCGTGACTAAAATTGTGTGTAATCCAAAGGTTATAGCCTCAAACTGCTGCTCCGGTGTTGAATTCATCCTTGTATTCCCTGATCAAAAATGCACCTCTGATCTAAGCCAGATCCAACACTGCTCAGTTTATCACATCGTTATTTTAATGAGATCATGTGCAAATAAATGCAGGACATTTCCCTCTGTCAATCCATGCACACGTCTAAAAACATATCACCAGCAAACAAAATCAGTTATTCAAACTAAATCTATATTGATATTTATTGAGATGGTTAAATTTTATTAATAGAAATGTCAATTTAAAGGCAGAGTTTAGGATTAACAAGTGAGTGCAGGGTGTTCTGCAGATAAAGACCTTTAAACTACAACCTGCTAAGAATTTTGTAAATATTTAAACACTGGAGAATAATCTATGTAAATATAATAAAACCTTACATATTTGCTAAATCGGTTTCTTACTCTAACCAAATCACTTTTAGCTTAAATATAAATACTTGTGGGAGTCAGGATATGTAGATTATATATGGGTATAATTATCATTCAGAAGTGTTTATTTATTCATATATATATATATATATATATATATATATATATATATATATATATATATATATATATATATATATATATATATATATATATATATATGAAAAGCAGACATCTCAAGCTAAATGTTCTGTGCCATGTGGATTTTAAGACGATTTTTCCCCCTGGTTTTGAGTCTAAAACGGTGTAAACAATCAAAAGGATAAGTAATTTTAGAAGTACTATACCAATATTAAATGTGATACGAGGCTTTATAATTTATTTCTGTTACCCCAAAGAATAATAAAAAGTATTGTAGATGATATCTTACTATAGTGTTGGATCATGGGAGTTGTATTCACTGGAGAATCAGGAGAAAAACATATTTCATACAGATAATTAAAATATTTATTTCTAAATCCACATTACATGATACAGATTCAAATTAATTTAAAGTAAGAGATACGTATACAGATTATATTATTTAATGTAAAAACGATACATTATTTTAATAGTTTTACTATTTTTAATGTTAAATACAATGTTGTAATTAATTCTGTTACCAAAACAATAATAATGTTGTAGATAATATTGTAATGTAGTGTTGGATCATGGGAGTTACTGTCTTCACTGAAGAATTGGGAGAAAAAAAATAACTCAAACACATACATTCATATCTGACACGTTTTCTTAACTCATATTACATTAGCCATATTTGAACTAATGTTAAATATTATTACTGAAGGAAATATGACACCGCAGACAGGTGACATTGTTGTGAACTGTATTTTAGATATCTTAATGGTAAAATGGAGCTTTAAAGAGGCGGTTAAAAGTTGTCCATCATTGTCATGGGTTTATGAAATTGACTTTGAACTCGAACCAGGTCACCAAAGGTCATCAGCTCTGCAGGACTGGCTCCACTTATATTTACCCATGTCAGCAGGAGACACAGTTGGACATATTTCTTAGGTTGGTTAATTGGAACGCTGAGTCATAATTTGTGGAAGTTTTTGGAAATTTGCTGGCGTTGGGGCAGACATTAAACAGGTCTGAAGTGTTTCTTCTCGGTCCAAAATAAAGCCCAACTTTGCTCCCTGTCTACATTGTTGCCAAGGTAACCCACTTGTTTCATCACCTTGTAGGTTACACCTGGATAAATTGGAGATGTGGTGTGATTGGTGGCAGGGTGGCCCATTGGTGTGTGTGTGTGTGTGTGTGTGTGTGTTTGTTGGTGCATCTGAACCTTTCTTTTATCCACTCCATGCCAACGTCTATACCTCCCCAGCTGCTTTAACAGTCTTTAGATGGAACTGTAATGTGTTTTACGCCATTACACGGCAACAAAACAACTGATCTCATTACCTCACTGCCTTTTTTCTCCTTTCAAACTCAGATGGTGAGAATGAGGGAAAGGATACAGCGAGAGAGCAGGTGCTGGTTTTTTATGACTTTCTGTGTCCAGCGAAGAAGAGGTGAAAACTTTTTCTCCTCTCATAACCCATGAAGCTACATGAAGACTCAATCTGAACAATGTGTGTGTGTGTGTATATGCCTGAGGTCATTACAGACATATAGAAGTTTAAATTACACCCAGTCATTAACTCCAGAGTGTGTAAATGTGTTTGATTGTGTGTGTGTGTGTGTGTGTGTGTATAGATATGAGGCCAGTCTATCATTGTCTATAATCACCTCTGTAGTTTCCTGTGCATAATCTGCTAAAAAGCACAAAGATTAGAACTATGGTTAATTAAGATCGGTATTCCACAGGGGAGTTCCTAAACCAGACGGCCACATATACACGCTCACACATGAAAACACACGCACATGTACGTACTACTAACGAGTGCAAAGCTCATCACGGAAACGCCGCAATTTGAAAATAACAACAATCATAAAAAACCATACAAACATCTGCAGCTCGTAACTGACATCTCAGGCCAACCCCTGCACACGTGCCTCTTAAAACTGGAGAACAACGGTTATTTTCATCTCTTAGATGTTGGAGTTTTATTTCTTTTCTCTTTCTCTGGCTCAACTGGAACCATTTAGGCATTTTTTAATCAAAGAACGAAGTCGTTAAAATCGAGAATTGGCGGTGAACGTGTCCAGTAAGCCTTGCCTCGCCTCCCTCCAGCATTCAACGTCCAGCCGAACACTAACTAGCATTTAGTGCAGATTTGTGGAATGCTGTTTTATTACTGTATTTACTGAATGTCTGCGTTAAAGCGTGCACAAAAAACATGCATATGTATATACAGAATTCTATAATGTTACAAAAAAAGCATTTCGGTGTGTTCGCCAGCCAATGCCCGTTACTATGTTTAAGCCTTTCACAGAATTTAATTGGCCATAATGACACAGTTTTAAACACGGAGAGGGAAAATTAACTCCGACTTCGACATCAAAGCTTTTAAGAAGCATCGTACGGACTGGTCTCAACAAGACATTATGCACTGTCTCTTACATCCATGTATGCACATAATGAAACACCACAGACCATTTGTCAGTGGTCAGTTTGTAACTGTTCATTAGTTTTGTGAGTTTGCGTGGATCACACACAGTCCACATGTGTGTGTTGTGTCCTTTGAGGAGACTTACCACAACATTTGCAGTACATAAACTTAGTCTGGTGAGCACTTAATTGTAAGGAAAGGTGGAAGACATACTCCATCTCTTTAGCAAAATAGGAAAAGCACCATGTAGGGTTACACCACCACAAGTGTACATAATTGTATTTAATTAAGTCATTCAGTAAATAAGAGAAGCAGCTTCTCCGGTGTTTTGTGGATGAATCAAACAATTGTATAATAGATTTAAATTGAAGTTTATTTGGAACAAAGAAAACAAATACAAAATGAGACGACATAAAAATAGCAAATAAATGCAATAATATGTTTAAAAAGGAGTGAGAAGAAGTCAAAACTTATCTAATCCCACCCCTTATCCTGGACTAGTTTTTAAATATTCCCTCAATTCAATTCAATATTATCATATTTATTGGGTGATTAATCATATTCATTTTTATTAAATTTTTTTCAGGTGAGAATATAAGTGTTTAGAGTCCAAATCTGTGGAAAATTTGCTCCCAAAACGTATTTTTTTCCCCAGATTTAAAAATGCTCAGCGCTAAAATATGATGACACGTCATGGGATAGTGATGATTTTGGACCAAACCAATTTATTATATGTAAGGTGTTCACATCATATTTTATGTTGCGTCGGCTCAACTTCAGCACAAGTGGTTCTAAAAATAACACATGATTCCTTTATGAATCAAGGTGAGTTGAGCTGATACAGTACCATCAATGGAAAAGTGATAGATTATATTTGGGCAAAATGAAGCAGTTACAGAGGGTAAAAAAATGTTCAGATGATAATGAGTTGACTTACATTTACCTGGCATATATGTGTAATACATGAATGGAATAATTAGTACTTTGAGGCCATGCAAAAATATTTCTCAATTTCACAATTTTTAGGGAAAACATCTCAGTTTAATAGGATAAAAAATGATGTTTTCAGCCTATAAAAGTAGCTGTTTTCACTTGAAGTTGGCAAAATTCACATTAACATACTGTCAGGTATATAGTTGACTGCAGCTCATACAATTTTGATGGTAGGGTAAAGTGTTTTTGAAACTTGTAATCAAAATGACCTGTCAAGTATAAATGATTTAATATTATCTCAGTATAAGTAATGTTTAAAACCTATTCATTAAGGTTGAGATATAAAGCAGAACTCTCTTGGGTAAATAAAGTATAAGACAAAAGGCAAATATGGACATCAAATATAGTCTTTTAAAACTATGAAAATAAATCAGCTCTCTTTTTGTAGACATTATTTAGAAACATAAAAGTTGGTTTTATGACCCATAAACAGCTACAAATGACAAAATGAGTCCATTTTAAAGTTTCATAATCCTCTGACTATTCTATTGTAATGAATATATAATGCTGTAGTTTATCAATTGTATATAGTTTTTTGGTATAGGGCCTATGTCCCCTTTGTGCATATGCGTCCCTATATACATTTCCACAACTCCCTCTGTGCTGTAACATTAGTCAAAGGGGGTTTTTATTTAAAAAAAAAAAAAAAAATGACACAATGGGAAACCAACTTCATCAGTGTTATAACTGGTCCCAAAACACAGATATTTGACATATTACCACATTTTGAACAGAAATTTTCATAAAGATTAACAGCTTAAACCGTCTATAAATAAATCAAAATGAATTTATCATTGACGTGAATCACTTTCACATGCACATCTTCTAAGTTTTATGTTTTCCTTTACATAAATAAAACATTTCAAACATTTCCACCTTCATCAGATTAAAAAAAAAAAATACACTATAAAAATCACCAGAAAAGTGTTTGACAACCCTAAAATTCTCAGGAGGAGCAGTGGACTGTTGATGAATGTGTCTCCCAATGTTCAGCTGAAGCATACACCCCTGCTAGTTTGTAGATTACTTATATAACACAGTCTCACATCATGTAGTGTTATCATATGATTTATATAAAAAGTCAGTACGAGTGTAAATAATATAAGTAAGTAGCATAAAATGGAAGGCTACGTGTAGGTTAAATGATTCCATGAGTCTATCAGAAGTAATGCATATGGTTTTATAAATATACGCACAACTGGAGCTCTGCACACCAGTATGTCTGCACACAGGCACTTATAGATGTGCACCTCTCTATTTGTAGCTATACGTAGCTGCACTGATACAGCCTCAGGGCAAAATGTGTTTTTGATATAGAGTCTCTTCCTCTCCCGGCATGGCTCTAATACTCTCCCTCTTCCCAGGATAACAGGGTCACAGCATGGAGACCTCAACGACTCCACACCTGGAATAACACCACCCAGAATATCCGCTCCGCTGCAAGCCTGCAAACTTGTGTGTGTGTGTGTGTGTGTGTGTGTGTGTGTAAGTGTGTAACGGCGATAGGAAAAAGCCAGCAGGGTGAGAGAGGTTTCATGAATGACAGAGCGAAGCAGGTCTTGTGAAGTGGCCGAGTTCCTTTTCTCTTTCTCTCTCTTTTTTTGACACATACTCAGGCACAAAGCGAACATGCTGATGTGTTTTTTTTTTTTTTTTTTGTGATGGCCTGTTTTGCAGCAGAGGAAATATGAAACACCCCAAGGCATTTGTCAGCGGTCAGTTGTATGATCATGCTCTTTACTTGTGTGTGTGTGTGTGTGTGTTCGTCCTCGAGGCACATTTTACACCCGCACACTGCGTCACTCTTCCCCTGACACACTGCTGAGGTCTGATTAATAAAAGATGAGTTTAGGGGAAGTATGACTGTTTTGATTCCCCTCCCCCCCTCCCCCTCCTCCCATCTTTTTTTTTTTTTTTCTCTCTCTCCATGGCAGAAAGAAAAGAAAAGACAGGATGAAAGAGAAGAGGAGAGAGAATGAAAGCAGAGTGCGAGAGGGCAGGGTCCACTCTGATCACCCCAGGACCACACTGTGAATGGGCTGTTCACCCCTGAGAGAGGGAGGGGATGGAGGAAGAGAAGGGAGGGAGGGATGAAGTAAGGACACAGAGGGAGTAAAAGCCAGAGAAAGAGAGAGAAGTCATACATCCACCGCTGATGCCTGTGGTGTGCCTCGGTAACTATAGCTCTCTTTCTTTAGCTTGCTCTTTTCCTCTCTCTCTCTCTCTTCTCTCCATCTTCCCCCATCACTCCTTTTTTTTTTTTTAATACCCCTCATTCTGCCCTCTTCCTGCTGATCTGTGCCAACCACCATGAAACCACCGCCACATTAGAGCCTTTAACGGGCACTGCCTGGCATCCTGCTCCATCCAAACACATTATAGCCTAGATGTGCACGCACACGCACATGCACGTCTGCATGTATCTGCAGCTGTTTTATACTCTTCCTAAATTCACAACTATAGGGTTTCTCCGTATATTGAGAGCTGGGGGGGATATTTTTCATCCTTGCAAAACTGCCACGTGTCATTGTGGCTCCAAATAAACTTTAAAGATGTTGACTAGTCCTTACAGATTGTGGATAGAGAAGGCGGCACATAAATGGCTCACATGTACTGACAGAAAAATGATATTAAAGCTGAAATATTTACTAGGAATATGGTTTGGAATGATTTTTATAGAGTGGAATATTACTATTACATTCCAACTCTATTATACATCAGTGCAGTATTAAAGACTAAAGCAGAGAAGGAGACTTTTCATCTTTCCCTCATGTGTCCATCTACTCCAGCAGTTTTCTAACTCAGTAGTATTTATGCAGAGTCAGCAGTTAATGACATTAGATTAGGTTCAACTTTACTGTCACTGCAGAAAAATTCATCTAAAAAAAAAAAGGTGTAAAAGTTGTACTCAGAGTGCAGCAGATAGTACCTAATCATAATCGTCATACCTAATCAGCTTCTCCTTCTGGTCTTCTTCGTCTTGTGGGTCCAACACCTGCGAGGGGAGGCAGAAGGGTCTGGTGTAATGTGGTTTGGATAGTAGACAGCCTTGGCGGTCCCATCCCTGGTTACAGAAGCTGGCTTTAGGGACATGGAATTCAAACCAATCCTGAAAAATGAGGTGTTTAAAACTCCACATTTTAATGTATTCAACTCTATTCTTACACAATATTAGGTGAAAAACCTTTATTTATTCTACTGTAAAATTTTCTTATTTGTCTCGTAACTGCACGAACACGACAAGACTGAATCTCATTACCCAAATTAGTCAGCATTTCATCATGAAAATGTGTATTTTTTTTTATTTTAAATGTGTTTGGTAATAGGGTATTATTTTTCAGAATGTGACAAAGGCCATTATTTTGCTAGCTCATAATAGCTAATGCTACAGTTAGCATTATTGTGCTGAGTCATTGCATCAACGCAACAGATATCCCAAGTTCCAAAAACTCATTTCAGGGAGATGCTTATCGACCCTTCCAAACCCCCCCACCCGTTTTCCAAATTATTGAATGAAAACGTGTAATTAATGAGTAAAAACTTGCTAGAAAATCAATAAAATTATATAAATTAAATATACGAGGGATGTTTTGTGTGCCCAGACCAGGGCTATAAATTAAAGGCCTATTGGAGTCCAGAGGTCACATGACCCACACACTATTGAACAAAAACATGTAATTTGAGTAAGCATTTGCTAGTTAAATTAAATTAATACTTATTAATTATTAATTAATTTATGTATTGATTCATTCATTAGTGTATTTATTTATACATTTGAGATGAATATCCAATTGATTTAATGTAGAAAAGTTTTTTTTTTAAAGTGTTGCCTGTTGATTTATTTTGTGACGGTCCCTAAACTCCCAGACAGTAAGGAAGTCTGTGTCCGCTCCTGAAGCCTCTCCAGTAGGGTAAGGCTGAGCGGACAGTCACTGATGCTTGTGGAGAAGGTGAACATCTGTCAAATATCAGACTTAAGCAGCTCACCGGGCATAAGTTTGATCAGAGAGTCGGTGGAAACATGCCTGCACACTCTTACTTGCAGTGTTAAAAAAAACTCCCTCGCATAGTCGAAAATCCTGAATATTTGATCTGACTAGCGAGCATCAGCGAGTCACTATCGATATCAGGGAGACTCCCAGAACTTCCAGGAGGCTTGGGATGTCTGCTGCAATGTACTTTCTTATTACAGCAATAGTTTCATGTAGAGTTTATGAACGACAATGAGTTCCACTGCCTTAACTGTAGAAGTTTTGCACTTTCAGATTGGAACCATTGGCAGAAGGATGTTTGACAGCCCTGCCGTAGAAGATGATGGTGTTTCTACCTTCATTATAGATCCTCAAATAACAGACTCTCCAGGATTTAGCAATGTTGCGATTTGTAAACTTCAATGCAATTTCAGCCAATCCCCGTTAATTCAGCACGATGTTACAATTTTAACTAATCACTGCGACTTTCCTGCAAAATGTGACCAATCATTTATGACGTCTTGAGCTGCTTCTTCCACCTTTTCCTGTTTAGCTTAGAGTACGAAGCCACATGTGCGGCCAACAGTTCGCATTTGACGACTAAAATGATGCACTAGTACCAACAGGTGTATTTGGAAGGGTATTTTTTTGCTGCATTTTTGTCATCTAGGTAATATTTTATTTGCCATATTTGAAAGGTTGTCTTAATATCTCAGTGTCTTTGTTCTACTACACAGTACACAGTACTAGTAATAATGCTTTTTTTTTTTTGACTGGCTGAGACATGGACAGGTCATATGAACTTTAACCATTGAACCAACAGGTGCATTTGGGGAAAAAAAATCTGTATTGTATAAATATTATATTGTTGCGGTTAAAGGTAGTTTTAAGGACCATATCACCAATGACTTTGAATTAATTTTCCAGTAACTAAATATTTGAAAAAGGAAAAATCACAATTTATTACAACTTTCACTTCCTCCCACAACAAAAGCCTAAAAAGCTAAACATTCCTCGCAATTTTTCGTAAACACTCAACAAAATCAGACATTTTAAGACGCAACAATCTCAAAAAATCCCCACAAAATCCTGGAGGGAATGAAATAAATCATATTTGATGACCACAAAAACTGCATTTTACACTAATTATTGACATGTATTGATAAGATTCATGGATCAATGGGTATCAAACCTATTTTTGGTTGCCAGTAGAGGTTTGGATCTTAAACTTGTTGACTGTAACACACCATTAGAGATTGTGATTCTTCACTCAAACCCTGTAATTCTTCTAAAAGCAGCACATGTTCTGTTCTGCTGAGTTGTGAGTGTGTGTCTTTGATCTGTTACGTGAACGCCTCACACACTCACACCCACATTTATACGTGGGTTCACACACAACACAAACACATGTGAGGCTTTTATGATTTGTTAATGGGGCCGGGGGGGGGGGGGTGTTGCTCAAACTGCACAGTAAGGATGCAGCTGTACGACACTGACCACACCTGCTGATGTCACACTGATGTCACTGAACCAATGCTTGTTTGTTTGTGGCTTATTTTGTTGCGCAGCAATTTTTTTTTTTTATGAGATTCTCTTTATAAAGTTGCAGCAGAGAGATCACACCTTTGAATGCAGATGGCTGACTATCACCTTTGACCCTCTGAGGGTCACAAGCTCTCATCACTCTCTTGTAAAATGTGGCACAAGATGGAAATGAACGAAGTAGGGCGCTCTAATGATTAGAATTTTTAATCAGATTAATCACAGAGTTGCTTTTGATTAATTTTCCATTAATCAGGATTAAATATTATTTTTTTTGCATGAGTAAACAGACTCAAGAAAGAAGGGAGTATATATGCACTTAATGTATTTGTCCAACCAAGGTGGTGCATTAGTCAAAGTGTTAGAATCCCCGACTAACGCATGCTCAGATGTCCCATAAAATACGAAAAGAGACACTAAGAAGCCAAATATTCAGAGAAAAAATATATACAATATGTACTAAAATTCACAAAAAAAAACTAACACAAAAAAATTATACTCATACAGGATGTACCCCATCTGAGCCCATTGTAGCTGGATTAGGACCCCAGTGACCCCCGCGGCCCTAGTGAAGATAAAGGTGGTTCAAATGACGAGGCGAGACTCTTCTAATATACAGAAAAAAAACACAAAAAATTTGATAAAATACATACACATTCGACAGTTTCAACAAAATAACAACAGTTTCATTTAATTCCATAACATTTTTAATCAGGTTTATCATGATGATGGATTAATCTGCATTAATGTGTTCATTTTCGTAGCCCTAGCTAATCAAGTGTGCAGAAAATATGCTAAAAAATATATATATATTGTTTTATGGTATTTTATCAGAGCTTTACAGCCTCAACTGCAGATTCTTTTATTTTAAACCATTAAAGTAAAACCAACATTTTAAATATTTTATTAGTGTCAAAACCAGATACTATTTGTTTTTTACTAGGTTTCAGATCCTTGTTATGGAGGAAAAATGTGATTAATCAGCAAATGTTTTGAGTTATGTTTTCAGTCAGATGGATGAAAATGAAATGAATAAGGTGTATTTAAAGGAGGTTCAGTCGTGTTTATGTGACACAAACACACACAAGCTGCATCCACTTTTACAAATGGATCATTTCTTAAAAACCACACTATCAAAGTGCAAACTCAGACGTTCTTTTCTTAAATCTATCCTGACTGTGTGGTGCAATGGAAGCCCAGTTTCAGAGCCTCCTAATGCCACTGAGCCAAGAAAAAGTCCTTTGGTTAGACATACACAGATTAGCAGCAGGCATTACTGTCAGTGAGTATCAGCATCTGCGTCCTTTGACTGTGTGGCTGTGTAAACAACATTTAGAGGTTATATTAGAAACACCCTTGTATTACTGGGGGTCGTAGGAACAGTTAACGGCGTGTGTGACAGTTTGTTTCCCTTTCATAATGAGCTCTGAGCAAAACACGTAATTACAACAGGCAGTAGCTTGGCCTGCATTGACACAGATGAATGTTTACCAGCCTGGAAAAAAAAAAGTACAATCAGCACTGGAGCCTAAAAGTACTGGGTCTGTTCATGACCAGCCATGCCACACATAAATACTAACACTGTTTTATGACAGATTGTCAGTGTTGTGGAATTTACTCCCAAGCTTGAACACATTACATATTAATTGTCCTTTCTAATAAATCCAAGTGAATAAGGGACGTACAACAATTTGATTTATTTCGTCATAGTTGTGCGATAAATGCACATTTTTTATTTCTATTACAAAAATATTGTCACTGAGCAGTTGTGTTGAGTTTATTTTTTTGTATTATTCAAGCAAAAAGTTAAGTTATGTTTAGATCGCACAAAAAAGAATTCATTGAAAAGCAAAAAGTGTTTGTAGATTATGGATATTCGTTTCAATAAATAATTATAATTGCACCATTGTGACAATATTGCAGGAGTGTCAAACTCATTGTAGTTCAGGGGCCACATTCAGCTAAATTTGATCAGAAGTGGGCCGGACCAGTAAAGTAAAAACATAAAAATATATAAATAATAATCAACCCCAAACTGTTATAATCCATGTTTTAGAGAGGGAAAAATCCATTTACATTATGAAAATGTTTACATCTACAAACCATCCTATCAAACAATGCATGAACAAACTCAATTTTTTTAATTTTATTTTAGTTTTTAGTTTATAATTTATGAGTGTTTATTATAGCTTACAAATACAAAACAACATTTAGCAGTAGGTGCAATATTATTAATATTGTACTTACTTTTCTTAAGACATTTCAGTTTGTTCATATTCGTTCCAGTTATTCAGTTTTTTTTTAGTTTTTTTTTTTTAATGAAATTAAGACTTTGTAACTAAATGAAAATGTTTACATTTACAAAGAGAGAAGTTTGACTTGTGAGTATTTTTCTTATTCTGAGGGTGAATTGGTCTGAATATGGAACTTCAACTAAAATGATTAATGTATTAATGTAATTTTTACATTTCAAAAATTCACCCAAAGGGCCAGACTAGACCCTTTGGTGGGCCAGATAGGGCTCCCGGGCCGCATGTTTGACACCTCTGCAATATTGTGTTGTGTTGTTGAGGGGGGGGGACTGTAGATGTTTTGACCTCCAAAAGGGGGGCTAGATAAAAAACATTGGGTACCACTGGTGTAATGCGTTACTTTGGTAACATATCACTCCCATCAGTGGAGATTATACCTCAGGTTTGTCTCTATTCGTCTTCTTCCATCTGCCTGTTTCTTTTGTCCTCTTCTTTTCTGTCTCTACTGGTGCTTTTTTTTTTCCAGGATAAACATGTGGACAAAAGATACAATACTGTTATTATTCCATTCATCATCCAGTCTGTGACTGTTGAGGAGTCCTGTAAATATTGTTAAGGACTAGTCATGCATTTTGTGGTTGTCCACAGACCTGGGCTCAAAAGCTAAAGCATGTTAAAAGACACTAATGCGCCGATGGCCAGATAGACAGCACCAATAAATGTGACAGAATATGTTTGACTGAACTCGCTTTTGAAACTGAGGACAGAGTCAAACCCATGATTTAGGGATGGAATTTTTAACTGTAGTTTACAACCTTAAATGGGTCACGCTTCTTTTCTACATAACTTTTTTTTTTTTAAAACACATTTTCATCAGCTTTGGCCCCAACAGCATGAATCATATTTGTTTTTATAAGGTTCCTGATTTGAAAATGTTTCGGAAACCTTGACTTTATGAAGGAATCGGTTCCAAAACTTAGTAACAGAGTCCAGTCAGGATGTTTTTTCCCACTGGGACTGTATGAAACACATCTGTTATGAGCTGATGAGTGGGGAAATCAGGACTTTTTAGATATGTTTTTTATTTGAAGATCTGGAACTTACATTGAACAGAACATCACGAGAATCTGGAAAAGTGTAAGTGTTGTAAACTAGAAGGATGTATATCAGATAAATGTATGATCTTAACATTTCAGAGTAAAAATGCCTTTTTAATCAGTATGTAGCAGTGAGTCCATGTATAAACCACTGCTTTTTTAATCAGCTCGCCCGCCACTCGGACTGCAAGTAATATATTTGTAATGGACGGACCTGACCCGCTTCTGGACCCGCATTTTTAAAGAGTAGTCAATGGTCTTTATGAACATCAAATGACATACCTGCATTTATTTTCTGTGTTAAAATCTGATGTCATTGCTTGTGTGCAGCATCTAAACCAGGGGTCGACAGTGGTGCAGTGGTTAGCACTCGTACATCACAGCAAGAAGGTCCCTGGTTCGGTTCCAACACCAGACCTTTCTGTGTGGAGTTTGCATGTTCTACCCGTGTCTGTGTGGGTTTTCTCCAGTTTCTTCCCACCATCCAAACACATGCAGTGATAGGTTAATTGGTTAATCTAAATTACCCATAGGTGTGGTTGTTTGTCTATATATGTTCAGCCCTGTGATGAACTGGAGACTTACACAGGGTTCTTCACCTGTTGTAGCTGTAATAGGCCCCTGTGACCCTAATGACGATAAAGTGGGTTCAGAGGATGAATGAATGAAAATCTATTACATAGAATAGAATAGAAATGGACTGACACTGAAGGGGTATTTTCTGGAGGTAACTCCAAATTTTCAGATCTGGCATTTATCACATTTTAGAACCAAGCTCTTTGTTAGTCAGGGATTCTCCACTTTGGCAAACATGTTACCTAACTTTCAACAAAAACATTAAGTGCATATATATATATATATATATATATATATATTCCCTTCTTTATTGAGTCTGTTTGCTCATTAAAAATAAAATGAAATTAGATGTTTTTTTTTTTCATTAAAAAGGAATGGTATTTAATTGTGATTAATCAAAATTAATCCATAGGAACCTGCAATTAATCAGATTTTTTTTTTAAATAATAATTTGACAACACTAGTTTATGTGTTTCATACATTTTTTCTGTGGTGTCTTTCATCATTGTCTTTCCACAATGTGATATTTGAAGACGGAGAAAGTAAACGTTACAAAGACGTCAGAATGAACAGTGTCTTTTATTCCATTGGAACAGTGTATAGTCAGGATACAGACTCAGCTTTTTGTCCCATTTCTGCCCACCATCCACCCTGAACATGTCCTACCATTGAAGAACAAGAAAAACAGAAGCAAATCCTTCAATGACTAATTACATTGAGGTTTTACATCTGTGAAATGACATAGAACGGTGACATTTTATGCTGGCAGTTAAAACTACTGGAGGTGCAGATGTCTAGCTATTACAGCGAAAAGTATTTGTGATATTTTATTTGAGCGGTGTCCAATATTTCACATATGTACTTTACATTCATGTCAATGTAGTTTTAGAAGAAATGTTGATGGTTAGGGGTGATGTTGGAGCCCTGGAGTGAACATAAACATCACAAAACTGGGACTTATGAATTTTTTTATGGAAAAATATGAACTTTTAATTTAATGGAAACAAAATAACAATTGCGATGTGTATATTCCTTGAAGTTGTTTGACAGATGAAATAAGATGGACATTATTTATCACACAAATACATGTACTGTATAGTTATCCTTTAGATCAGGGGTGTCAAACTCATTTTAATTAAGGGGCCACATTCAGCCTAAAATGATATAAAGTGGATTGGACCAGTAAAATAATCGAAATAATAGGATAAAAACATATAAATAATGACAACTCCCACGTTTTCTCTATGTTTTTCTTTTTTTTTTAGCAAAAATAGTGAAATTTCATCATGAAAATCTTTACATCTTTGAACTGTACTTCAACATAACATAAATAGTAACACAAATAACACACTCATTTTAACAACCTGGAAATTCTTAAGAAAAATAAGTGCGATATTAACAATATTGCACTTTAGTTTGTCATTTATTTACATGTACATCACAACTTAAAGATACAGGTGGATTTACAAATACACACATTTCGTCACATTCACAATATTGGTAAATACATCTCAGCTTATTTACATTATTTGTATCAGGCTAGTCTTTTTTATTTATTTGTTTATTTCTTTCTTTATTACCTTTTTCTTAACACTAAAACAAAGAAGAAAATGTGCATGTTTTTTTTTTCTTCATAATTGTTTATTATGATTATGGTCCCATCCACTTTAGATTGAATTGATGTTAAATAATAAACTTTCTTACTTATTAATATCTTTTGTGTAATTTTTGCATTTCACAAATTCACCCTAGGGGCCAGATTGGACCCATTGACGGCTGATTTTGGCCCCCAGGCCGCATGTTTGACACCTTTGCTTTATCTCAAAATAAAATTAATTAAAACAAGTAAATAGAAGAGTTGTTTTTTATTTATTTATAATTTTTTTTTTTACAAAATTCTAGGTGCACAAGATAGTAAATCAATTCAAAGCAGTTGAAAGTATTAAATATCAAGGCTGAAAAGAGATGTGATGAAATGTACTTTGGAAAATATCCTGTTATCAGTTGATCGGTGACATCCTCTTTAATAGTATGAGGCGGGTGAGCAAACAAAACACAGTGAGAAAGACTGTAACAGGAACAAGAGAAACAACTGTGTGGACACAGCAAATTTACTCCTAATAGACTATGACAAGGACCCATTTTTAGTCCCGCGGTTTTGGTTTTGAGTGTGTAGACAGTCCAGGAAAAGAGATCATTGTCTTGTGATGAGAGATGGAGACAGTGTGTGTGAGACAGGGATCGTCGTCGTTAACCTCGGTCACGTGTTCCTCCACGAGGTTAAAATTTGATATCAAAGTTTCCAGGAGCTGCTGATGTTCTGTCTCTGTCCTTTTCTCTTCCTCATTTCTGAACAACGTTTATGGAGTTTTTCTTTGGAGCAGAGTTTCCGTTGTTAAACAGTCTGTATAGAACCAGCCTTGGCTCGTCCAAATGCACTTCTCCTGCACCCGCTCCTCTTTTTCTTTCACTCTCTTCAGTCTATTTTTTTCATCGACTTAAAGAACAGAGTCATGAACCATGAATCACATTTAATCACTTTTTAAAAAGGGTTCTCTTTACTCTTTAGGGGGTTTTTTTTAACTCCTTTTTTTTCCCCTCTTCCTCCTCCATCTGTCCTTTTCCTGCCTTCAGCCCTGCACCGCCCTTTTCTTGTTGAATGCACTCATGCATGATGGTTTGAACTTGATAGATGTTCAGAGGGCATCAGCACGAGAGCTTTTAGTGCATGTTTGCATGCGTGTGAGTGATAGATATATGATGTGTAATCCCCCTTGTGTGGTCGCCCTGATTAAGTTTCATATGGACTTTTCTTTATATATATATATATATATATATATATATATATATATATATATATATATATATATATGAAGAGTTCATTTGCAAAAACAGATAACTCCATTTTTCATTTTTTTCAGAAAATTGCATTTTTTACTCTACATTCCAGGTAATACTAATTGATTTGATATACTATTTATTCAATTTAGTGGCTCTTACCAAATGAAATAAGTAATATATCAAATAAATCAGTATTATCTGTGGAATGTAGAGTATAAAATGACATTTTGTGAAAAAAAGAAAAATGGAGTTATCTGTTTTTGCAAATGAACTCTTTATATATATATAGTTAGTTAGTTTTATTGTGGTCCCCTTAGGGAAATTCTTTTTCATAGTTTACATTGGATTTCATTTGCACATTTTAAGGGCTGTTACATACACACAATATAGACATAGGTACATGGGGACCTCATACCATAATTGCCTCAGTCAATTTTTGGTCAAATTGTGATTTTTGCATAACTGTACTCCCCTACCATTGCTGCATCATCCTGTCTTTCTGCCTATGTCATTGACCAATCAGAACACTCATAAAAAACAAAAAATAAGTGCAAAAACATACCTGCCCAAGTCATTCATTTGACTTAGGCAGTTTTGCTACCAGCTGTTTGACTTAGGCCGTTTGAATGTATGCAAAATGGCAAAAAAAATAAATAAATGCAAAATGTTCTCAGAAAAACTATCTAAGTCAAAGACATAATTCATAAAACATATTTCATAAAACAAATGAGGTTGGGTTTTGTTCTTTTTTTTCATACTTTTCTTCTCATCTACTTGAATGTTCTGTGAAAAAAATCAATAAAAAATATGGATGTGACTTTTAGAAAATGTGTTTTTTTCTTGTTTTCCGGAAAAATGACTTAGACAATTATGGTATGAAGCTGACGAGATATATATATATATATATATATATATATATATATATATATATATATATATATATATATATATATATATATATATATATATATATATATGTTCTTTTATTTTTTTTCCTTAGCTTATATATCAATCTAGTTCTCAGATCTCGCATACTTTCATCTCTTGTTCTCATTTTATTTTCATCTATGGCAAAAAATGTGTTACTTTTATGTGAAGTCAGCACATGCCAGTGAGCCTGTGATGTGGATGCCAGAGCATGACGACTCTATTTGGGTAAATGGACAGACTTTAGCTCTAGACATATCTGACCAAATAATGAAAGCAAGAAAATAGCTGCATGAAGAAAGATAAGAATAGGTAAAGAGAATTTGACTGTCTGTCATTGCTCAATAAAAGTTTACTCAAGTATCTCAGGGAAGGGGGTGGGGGGTGGGGGGTGGGGGGTGGAAGGAGGAGAGACAGGGAGAGGAGGGGGAGAATGTGTGGTGTGTAATTTAGGCCGAAGGATTTTTAATGAGGGGAGATCTCTGCAGGTAACTTCCTCTCCACCCCCTCCCCATTCTACCCCATCTTCCCCCACTATGGGGGGAGAAGGCCATCTGGTTGGACTAAACAGCAGATTAGCACATTAGCACTGGAGGACGGGCAGGCAGGCACCACAGGAAAGACCCAAGTTAGCATATGACATTGGCGCACATGGTGTACGACTCATTAAAAGCAGACATAAAAGTTGCACTACATTAAAGGCAAACTGCATCCGCCTTCGTTAACAGATGGTAAAAGTTTGGACTCATGATTGCAGCTTTTATTCCTGGTGTACAAGAATCTTAATGGTACACACATCTAAATATGTGTTTCATCAAAGTGAGGTAACGTTTTTAGAGATCTATCCCTTAAATGAATGAAAGGAAAACAGTCATAACACAGGAAATCTTATCCATAAGAATGTTGCAAAACCAACTATTTCTCCATGTCTGGGTCTGTCAACCACGTGCAGGTTTCCTCTGAAAGTGAAGATACGTTTATAAAAACTCTGGTTTATGTGCAGCCGGTGGAAGGAATTGGTGACACATGCAGGGTGTGCTAACGCCAGCTAACTCAGTTTAGCTAGCGGATGTGGCTCATATCACTCAGGTTAGCTAGCAGATGTTGCTCATATCACTCAGGTTAGCTAGCAGATGTTGCTCATATCACTCAGGTTAGCTAGCAGATGTGGCTCATATCACTCAGGTTAGCTAGCAGATGTTGCTCATATCACTCAGGTTATCTAGCGGATATTGCTCATTTCACTCAGGTTAGCTAGCAGATGTTGCTCATATCACTTAGGTTAGCTAGCGGATGTGGCTCATATCACTCAGGTTAGCTAGCGGATGTTGCTCATATCACTCAGGTTATCTAGCGGATGTTGCTCATATTACTCAGGTTAGCTAGCAGATGTTGCTCATATCACTCAGGTTAGCTAGCGGATGTTGCTCATATCACTCAGGTTAGCTAGCATATGTGGCTCATATCACTCAGGTTAGCTAGCGGATGTTGCTCATATCACTCAGGTTATCTAGCGGATGTTGCTCATATTACTCAGGTTAGCTAGCAGATGTTGCTCATATCACTCAGGTTAGCTAGCGGATGTTGCTCATATCACTCAGGTTATCTAGCAGATGTTGCTCATATCACTCAGGTTAGCTAGCAGATGTTGCTCATATCACTCAGGTTAGCTAGTGGATGTTGCTCATATCACTCAGGTTAGCTAGCATATGTGGCTCATATCACTCAGGTTAGCTAGCAGATGTTGCTCATATCACTCAGGTTAGCTAGCGGATGTTGCTCATTTCACTCAGGTTAGCTAGCGGATGTTGCTCATATCACTCAGGTTATCTAGCGGATGTTGCTCATATCACTCAAGTTAGCTAGCAGATGTTGCTCATACCACTGAGGTTAGCTAGCGGATGTTGCTCATACCACTCAGGTTAGCTAGCAGATGTTGCTCATATCACTCAAGTTAGCTAGCAGATGTTGCTCATATCACTCAGGTTAGCTAGTGGATGTTGCTCATATCACTCAGGTTAGCTAGCATATGTGGCTCATATCACTCAGGTTAGCTAGCAGATGTTGCTCATATCACTCAGGTTAGCTAGCGGATGTTGCTCATTTCACTCAGGTTAGCTAGCGGATGTTGCTCATATCACTCAGGTTATCTAGCGGATGTTGCTCATATCACTCAAGTTAGCTAGCAGATGTTGCTCATACCACTGAGGTTAGCTAGCGGATGTTGCTCATACCACTCAGGTTAGCTAGCAGATGTTGCTCATATCACTCAAGTTAGCTAGCAGATGTTGCTCATATCACTCAAGTTAGCTAGCGGATGTTGCTCATATCACTCAGGTTAGCTAGCTGGTCTGGCATATTGTGCAGGTAACTGTGCATTTTTTTCATTTAAGGTGAAGTATTTCCACACGTGATGTGTGTCAGTCACTGTCTTTTGTTTTATCAGACCCACTACCCCTGTTTTACCTGCAGCAGCTGTGTCTTCTCTGGTTTAGGTCTGACTGAGGTCAACAGACGAAGCCTTTGCTCCATTTAATATTATGGACTGATCCACTGGTCCTATTAGCTGTGAGTTGAAACTGAACGGGGAAAAATTGCCATGAAGAAAATTATCTGTATTAATGTGGGTGGGACATCAGGTACTTCTAACGTGATCAGACAAGTGTTTGAAGTGTGATAATAGTCATATACATGTATTTTTCAAAACACACATATGACCCTCTCTTTCAGTTCTGCTCAGACATGATTAGCAAAGATGCATTAGCACAAACCAGTCTTAGATCAATTTGTTTGAGAAAGAAGAAAAAAACCCCCCCACTCTTTTAAACCAGTAAATGGTTACTCTGTTCCTTTCCAAGCTCTTACAAATTCCTTCATTTCTTATGTTGCAACTCTCTCTTATACTGGCAGGAAGAGCTGCATAAAAAGCACACATCCATTAGACAGTATTAGAGTTGGTTAAAGTTATCAAAAGGCTTTTACAGGCTCCACATTCATTTTAGAAGGTATTCGGGTTTTATTTTTTTGTTTTATGAACCATGGGAGCTGTGTGAAAGTAACATTCCCATGCAGAACAAGGAGAGGAATATAAGTCGACTGTGTTGTTTTAGTAACATCCTTGTCTATGTAACCAAACAACCACTGTCAACTGCTGATTTAAAACGTTTAATACCTGTTGATTCACTAAACCTATTAGTACATGTGAATAATTGGAGTACAATGCAGTTTGTGATCTTTTCGTGGTCGTCAGATATGATCTATGGGGACATTCAGAGGCTTTGTAGTGAATGTAGAAACACCACCGTCTTCTAGAACACAGGCGTCAAACTCCAGTCCTTGAGGGCCGGCGTCCTGCATGTTTGAGATATTTCCATCTTCCACATGATTCAGTTTAACCCTGAATACAAATGGAACAAAATGAAAGCAAAAATTATAAAAAATAAAAATAAAATGTAATAAAATAAACCAAAAATTAGCCAAAAAAAATTATGAATAACATGGAAAAATTAGCAAGATTTTTTTTTTTTTTTTTTTTTTTAAAGAGAGACCTATAATGGATGGTTTAGTTTTTATGTTTTTTTTCCAGTGTTTTTACTGAGTTTTCTTAATGGAACCGGTTTAAAAAGGAAACTGAGTTAGAAAAAGGAAGAATTAAAACAGCTGGGACCACATTTCAATAGCTTTTCTTTTTTTTTTTTTTTTTGCTTTTTTAAGTAAGTGTTTTGCAAATGTTCCCATGTTATTTATAATTTTGTAAATATTTAGTTTTTGTTCACTTTGTTGCTCATTTTGTTTATTTTTCTACATTTTGCTTTTTCTTTGATCATTTTTTCTCTAATTTTGCTCCATTTGGGTCTTACTTTCTTCATGTTACTAATTATTTTGTCAGTTTATTTTTCATTTTTGTTCATTTTATTGCTTAGTTAAATCCTTTTTACTGTGGAACTGCAAAAGTTGGACGTTGGACACTGAAACCAATGGTGTTTAATTAATGACAGTGGACAGAGACAATTGGTTTAAGTTTAATTAACGATATATATTTTCCTGAAAAAGTCATTTTCTTCAGTTTTCTTTATTTTTAATATAATAACCGTCAACTTCACTCTGAGTTTTTATGAATATCCATATGATCAGTAACTTAATACCTGTAATTTAACTGGAAAAATGCTAAATACAAAGGATAGTATAATATTAAATGGTGATAAAACGGTAACACTTTATAATACCTACACACAATTGACTATGTATTAACCATTTATTACCCATTTATAAATGAGTTGTTCATTATGTATTAACCATTTGTTACCTATTTGTTAATGTCTTTTAAAGGTTCATACTAATGTAAATGTAAAATTAGATTATTTTTAACCAACAGGTGCAGTGTTTGTATATCTGCTTTACAGGTAAACAAAAAAACAGTTGCAAACACTGCACCTGTTGGTTAAAAATAATCTAATTTTACATTTACATTAGTATGAACCTTTAAAAGACATTAACAAATAGGTAACAAATGGTTAATACATAATGAACAACTCATTTATAAATGGTTAATACATAGTCAATTGTGTGTAGCTATTATAAAGTGTTACCAATTAATGATATATTTTCCTGAAAAAGTCGTTTTCTTCAGTTTTCTTTATTTTTAATATAATAACCATCAATTTTTCTCTGAGTTTTTATGAATAGCCATATGATCAGTAACTTAATACCTGTAATTTAACTGGAAAAATGCTAAATACAAAGGATAGTATAATATTAAATGGTGATAAATCACTTAGTAAAAGTTAAATATACAGGGAAAACATTTTTGGTACAGACACAAAAGTAGCACTAGGTCTTTTATGGGTTTTAAAGAGGAAACAAAAAAAGACCAAACACTCCAAACCCAGGTTACTTGATTTGAAAAAAATGTCAGGAATTTGAATAGGAATCTGAAATACATGACTTGAAATCACAATCCACTGAGAGCCGTCTCCTCTCTTTCCTGCTGTGGATCATTTTGTCATCTGTCATCTATAATTGTTTTGCCATTGTGGCTTACTCTTTTGCTCCTGTCTTGTTAACTTCATCTGTGTCAGACTCAACATCCAGATGTTTTCAACAAAAACACCACTAATCCCTCTGTAAACTGCCCAGAATCCAATGGTAAGACAGACCAAGGAGCTGGAGCCAGATACTTATTTGAGGAATTGGTAAAAAAAAAAATAAAAAAAAAATAAAAGTAGCATATTAGAGTGAATGTTTGGTTTATCATGTAGACAGGACGCTAAACAACGACAGTGTTTGCTGTGTGTGAATAAGCTGTTTATAAATGTCAACGTTCATCATATAAAGTTGATGATAATGATAATGTGTCACAGTTTACAGCTTCTTCTGCTGCCCCCAAGTGCCCAGACTAATTTGTGCAGATACAATCATTCTTACTAATACTTTATAATACAGTATCTACACACAATTCACTATGTATTAACTATTAGTTACCTATTTGTAAATGGCTTATTAATGTGTTGTTTAGACAGAATTTATTGGAAACAAACCATTTGTTAACAAACCATTAAGAGATTATTGTAATCATACAATTGGACAATAATATGGATGGATGGATGGATGGATGGATGGATGGATGGATGGATGGATGGATGGATGGATGGATGGATGGATGGATGGATGGATGGATGGATGGATGGATGGATGGATGGATAGATGGATAGATGGATAGATGGATAGATGGATAGATGGATAGATAGATAGATAGAACTTTACATTAGTAAGAGTTAATATTGTACACTAATTAGTGTCAAAAGTGTGAAAAGTAACACCCATTGTGTTATTAACATTCAACACTTAAGAGTTTGGTGTTAAGAAATAAAAGTGTTAAACCTACTTAATACTCCATGTTCATAAATAAATTACTCCAACTTTATTCTTGCACAGATTCTGCTGGAATAAAAAAATAAATAAAAGCAAGAGTTTATTTAGAAAAATGTAAATTTCACTTCTCACTCAGTTTGAAGGCAAAGAGGTTTGTGGGCGGAGCTTTTCAGAGTCATTATTAACACTGAAAGATATCTTACTCTTATTGGTGTTGAAATAACTGAGAGAATCAGTTTACTTTAGCACTGAATATATGACACTGACAGTGTAAAAGCTCTGTTAACTCCAATTATTTTCACCAACACTGGAAGTTATCTCTTTTAATTTTACTCTGTCCATTGTTAGAATAACCATGAAAGAATTCAAATGCTTTGACACTGTATTGTTTACACTGGAAAATTTACTGTGTATAAAAACAAGTTGTTTGAATAAAGTAAAGAACAAAAGGATCAACGGAGCTGCCAACATACCACGCTGGCATCTCACAGGATAACACAGCTGTGCAGAGGTGAAGTAATACACACACTCATAAACACACACACATATATACTCATTTACATGTCTCATAAGGACCAAGATTGTAATCAAGTAACCATTGGGTAGTGAATGTAAACGCTTTATCTTTGTTTGTTTTTTTTATTAAATGAAAATACATATAGCAATTTTAAATTTAATTACATTAAAAAATTCAAGTAAAAATGAATGAATGAATAAATACGATGAAAATAGCTTTAATTCCAAATTAGTTTTGTGTTAATTTAGTTGTTTGTTGAATTTTAGTCGATTTTAGTATGTTTTGGATAATTTTTTAAAATGTTTCTTGGTATATTAGTAGGGATTTTGTGGGAAATGTACCCCCCCCCTCACATAACTATATATATATATATATATATATATATACAATAATAATTAAAAAATTTCAAAATATTTACATTTAAAAACTAAATAAAGACGAACGAATACATGCAAAAGCAATAATTAAAAAAAATTATAAATATATAAAAATTCAAAAAATAAATAATATTTTAAAATAATAATAAATCAATAAAAAAAAACTACATAAAAATTAAGACTTTTTTTTTGGTTTTTAAAGTAAAAATCTTCAAACCTTTGCAAAATAAATGTTTGGCTTTGCACTTGTTCCCCTCATGCCTTATGGGGACTTATGTCAAAAAAGTAATTAATGTATTTTTACTAGTGGGGACCTTTATGTGTATTTAAAACTTGTGGGGACCTGAATTTTGGTCCCGATAGTGTCAGAGGCTCCCATGGTGTGACTGTGTAAACATATCAATGTCCCCATAAAGATAGGAATCCCCCCCCCCCACACACACACACACACACGGTATAGTATAGTCTTTGTTAAGGTGTAGTACACATGCTCAGTTGTGCACCACTTTAACTGCCTCATTTTGCCTGGCCAACGAGGTGTGCTATTAACAACATAACACATGCTTAATGAATACACACGCATGCACACACATGCAGGCGTGTTGTCTCAACATGCAAAATATTACCTAGTTAACACAGACACAGTCACCTACACCTAAACACACACACACACACACACACACACCACTTTAACACACGCTAATGAAAGAGAACAGATTTTATTAGCTTTGTTTAATAGCTAACACTCCACATACCTAATCACATTCACACAGGAACACATTTTCCTCAGCAAGTCAAAACAAAGGTATTAAATGGACATGTAAGGTGAGATTTGAAGCCGGGAGCAGCATGAATAATAGCACATAACTCCATTTCCTGTTGGTTTAGGTGAAGGAACTCGGTGCCATCCGAGGATCCGTCTGGTTTCTGTTTGGGTCCCAGAATCAATTACTGCTCCACCCACAACCACCGCACTTCCATTACTGCCTTAACACCTAACTAGTCTTCCAGTATTTGCAGACAGTGGAAATACATTTGGATGAGAAAAATGGTAGAAAAAAAAAAGAAAAAAATACAGAAAGAAACATCCTGTATCTTTAGCCTGAGGCCGACACTTTACTGATGACTATAAAACAGCTGGACGTGAGAGGAAATAAGTGTGGTTTACATTAATGACTTTAATAAGAAGTGGATTCACCTCCTTTCATTTTGTTTTATAACTCTATTCTGATATTTCTTTAACCATTCTCGAGAGCACAGGTGTCAAACATGTGGTCCGGGGGCCAAATCTGGGCCGCCAAAAGGTCCAGTCCGGCCCTTTGGATGAATTTGTGAAATGTAAAAATGACACTAATATATAAATCATTTTAGACGAGTTTCCACATTCAGACCAATTCACTCTCATAAAATAACGTGTAGTGTAGTTTTCATGTAGTTACACTAAAATAAAGTATAATAATTTCACTAAAAATCTGTATAATTGGAACAAATATGAACAGCCAGAATTGTCTTAAGAGAAATAAGTACATTTTTAATAATATTCCACCTATTACTAAATGTTTGGTGTATTTGTAAGCTATAATATACACATGTAAATGACAAACTACAGACTAATAATGTTAAAATTATATATTTATTTCAGTTTGTTCCTGTTATTTACATAGTTTGAAAGTACAGTTTGTAGATGTCAACATTTTCATAAAGTAAATTTCCTTTTTTTTTTGCTCTAAAACATGAACAATGGTTTGGGGTTGATTATTATTCATATATATTTTTGTTTTTATTTTACTGGTCCCGCCCACTTCTGATCAAATTTAGCTGAATGTGGCCCCTGAACTCAAATTTACTGATGTAGTTGCCAACCTTTGTTTTCCAGAAACTGTTTGTCCAATGGTGCTGTAGCTGATCTCATCCTCAGAGTCAGAGGTGCTCGTAGACATCTGTCAGCTGGGACAGCGGTGGGCTGGAGGGTCCGAAGGATGGAAACTGGAGGTGACATGTTCACAAAGTAAAGATCAAAAAGACTCCAGTGTTTTTAGTGCAGTGTAGTGTATTTTTTATGTGCATTTTGGTTTATTTTTAGTGCATTTTATTGTATTTTTAGTGCATTTATTGGGGGTTTTTTTTGGATCATTTTATTGTTTTTAGTGCAGTTAAGTATATTTTTCAGGTGCATTTTTGTTTATTTTTAGTACATTTTATTGTATTTTTAGTGCATTTGTTTTTTTTAGTTCATTTTATTGTTTTTAGTGCAGTTAAGTGTATTTTTTAAGTGCATTTTTGTTTATTTTTAGCGCATTTTATTGTATTTTTAATGCATTTATTGTTTTTTTAGTTCATTTTATTGTTTTTAGTGCAGTTAAGTGTATTTTTTAAGTGCATTTTTGTTTATTTTTAGTACATTTTATTGTATTTTTAGTGCAGTTTAGTGTATGTTTGAGTCTAATGGTTCTAATACCAGGGATATATATATATATATATATATATATATATATATATATATATATATATATATATATATATATATATATATATATATATATAAAACACCATATCCTTTCAATAAATCATCTAATCCGAAGACACTACATACTGTACTCATATGATCCAAAAATTATGAAAAAAATTATGGAAAAATGTGTAAATATATCAAAATGTAGATAGATTTGAGCATCTTCTTTCAGTCAGTACAACATAAAACATACTAAAATGAACTCTAATAATAAAGTATTGTCAGAATAAAACATATATTTAAAAAATATATGTAAAAATTAATGTGAATATCACTGTTATCACTGTACAAGAAAAAAAGCTGTTTAATTAGGTTTTTAACATTAATGATATAACATGTTTTTTTTAGCACATGTTAACATTCAAATACTTTTGTTTGGAAAAAAGGTAAAGGTTGTATAAGTCTGCACATTCTTTACTCAGAAGTAAAGATACTTGTATATAAAGAGTAGAAGTAGCAGTAGAAAAACAGATTAAAGTGCATTCACTGAGGTGTACGCAAGGCATAAAAGTACAAAGTAGGTCTTAGAATAGCATTCCTCTTGCTGTTTCCGTCCAAAACTAATTGAATCTCACACCCTATTAAAACTGTAGGAGTTGAAATTGTGGCAAAAAAAAAGAGAGAGGGGAAAAAAAGCCAAAATTAAAGAACAACACCTTCCTTCTGCAGCTGTCTCCTATTGGTCCAACTCATAAAAATAATAATAGAGCAGCCAAATGATTTACATTTTTAATCAGATTCATTACAGGGTTGTTTTAGATTAATTTTAAATCATGATCAAAACACTATGTTGGTCAACCGTTCTGTCTTTTATTTATTTATTTATTTATTTATTTATTCATTCATTTATTTATGTGGGGGGTGTACTGAAATTTCCCCCAAAATCCCTAATAATACACCAAGAAACATAAAAAAAATAATCCAAAATTGACTAAAATTCAAGAAAAAAATAAATTAACACAAAACTAATTCAGAATTAAAGCTATTTCTTTTATGTTTACATACAAATGTAATGTATTGTGCTCAAGTTAAACAGAACGCCACTTAACACCTGGATTTCTACTGGAAGAAAACGATCATGTTCACTTCCTGTTTTGCATTAATTTCAACTATCAACATGTTAGACCAGATACTATATATGATTTTCGCATTAATTTTGTGATAATTATGATTCAACAAACTAATGCCAGCAGCAATAAATATGTGCGTCATCACAACGAGGATGTGCAGAACAACAGCTGAATTAACTGTTTACATGTCAGAGGAATTATTGAATTCGAAATTAAGATCGGAATAAACCAGTGACTTAATTTGGAATTAAGTTTAATCGGGAAGTAACTGCAATTATGTGTTTACATGGTCATCCTGAACCAGCATTAACTTTTATTCTGAATTAAACAGGAATAAAAAATCCCATGTAAATAGGGCTAATGTTATAGTAGGACATTGTTTAACATTCATACAACTAACATATTATAATGCAGCTATTTTATAAATAATAGTTTATTAATAACCTATTCAGCTTAATTAATAACCTTTTTATATTATTTGGAAAACCCAGTTTCAATGTCCCATCTGTCATGTTGTGTCTATTTTTCCTCCTTAGACGAGTGTGTTTATATTTTCTGCTCTCCTGTTACTAGTTTATTTGCTAGTTTACTATAAAAAGCTGTGATGCAGAAACAGTGACGTTTCAAGGCGTCAGGTTCTGCTTTGTGTCACTTTAAAAGATGGTCTGAGTAATTTTCAGCACATTATTCTCACCCTTTAAACAAAGACTTTTCACTCGCTACACGTTGCAATTTTGGGAAAAACAAATTATGAGCCACGTTGTATAAAACCCTGCGTGTATGTGTGTATGTGTGTATGTGTTCACGGTCTTTGTGCGGATGAGAATGGAGGGAGGAACGTTGCTAAGTGGTCACGGCATGGTGGTGAGCAGAGAACTGCCAGCACCTTTACTGTCCAAATTAAAACAGCAGAAATCACCACAACAATTGAGAACAGATTTTCACCAAGGTGCTTTAATGACACTGACAACCCATTACCCTACAAACACATACAAACACACACACGCACACACACACACACACACACACCAACACTAATGATCTACTTGATTAAAACTTTGAGGCTTTCTCATCAGCGAACAGGTTGTAACTCATAACATATCCACTCTGAGGCTGTTTTTTTCTAAGTGTGTGGGTGTATATGTATTTAAATACGTGTGTGTGTGTGTGTGTGTGTGTCCAGTAGGCATCAGAAAACACACACCCGCTGTTCCAGTCTGTTTCCTCC
The DNA here is from genome assembly GCA_020466265.1 of Siphamia tubifer. Taxonomy (NCBI): domain Eukaryota; kingdom Metazoa; phylum Chordata; class Actinopteri; order Kurtiformes; family Apogonidae; genus Siphamia; species Siphamia tubifer. The sequence continues at coordinate 29,523,472 of CM035805.1, read as the reverse complement.
CCATAAAAAGCAACACTTAGCACTTCATTCTCAAGCAGTTCTGACAACATTATACAGGTTAGTTTAAGAGAAGAGAGGAGGAAAAAACAAAGCGAGAGAAAGAGGGGAGGGAAGGGAGGGGAGGGAGGGAGGGAGGGAGGGAGGGAGGGAGGGAGGGAGGGAGGGAGGGAGGGAGGGAGGGAGGGAGGGAGGGAGGGAGGGAGGGAGGGAGGGAGGGAGGGAGGGAGGGAGGGAGGGAGGAATAAAAAAAAAAAAAAAAAAAAAAGCAAAAAACAAAAACGGAAGCCTGGTCACTCAGCTGGGAATATTCAGAGAATTGTTTTTAACGAGTTAAATAAATTCTCCCACAAATGAGGTGAGGGAAAGAGAGGAGGGGGGCTGAGCGAGGTGGAGAGAGCTACAGGGTGAGGGAGAAGGAGGAGGAGGAGGAGGAGGTGAAGTGAGTGTTTGGCGTGGTGTTGGGAATATTTTACAAGCTGCATTAATGGCTGTTCTTAAAACACCGCTATTAAGAAAAGGCTATAATGTTGTATATCATGGGCGATTATGTTCACACACACACACACACACACGTACACAGCTAAACACTCTCATTACACACACACACACACACACACTCTCATAAGCCAAAGTAATTAACCGTGTGCAGCTCCAACACCTTTTCATGTACATAGCAGCTTCCTTATGGTCAAACAAACTGCATCTCCAGCTCACAGTGTGTCCATTCACGCTGTCCCGCCACAGCTGATCGCAGAACCCATTTCTGCTTTTGGAAAGTCACACACCACAGCTGATGGTGGAAGTCCACCAACAGGCCAGTCGGACCTTTTGTGGCTGAGCGTCAGCGAATGCGGCTTTGTTCTGAAACTCAAAGAGCAAATAGGAGCCATTTGTGGCCTGTTTACAGTTGCCAGATTTGGCAAAGTTTGTCAGGCTGTGTTTGGGCTAATAACCAGGTCTAGTTAGTAGACCTCGCTGTGGCTTTGCACCGGTGTTAGGATCTGAATGAAACTAGAAACTTTTGTCCCTTGTTCCTTGTGGTAATATCAACTTTTCCTGAAATTTTTAGCCAAATGCATCCATAATGTTTTGAGTTATCTTTGGTATATCCAAGCTGGGGCCGTATGATGGACCGGGCCAGTGGGGCCAGTGGGGCCAGTGGGGCCAGTGGGGCCAGTGGGGCCAGTGGGGCCAGTGGGGCCAGTGGGGCCAGTGGGGCCAGTGGGGCCAGTGGGGCCAGTGGGGCCAGTGGGGCCAGTGGACAGGAGCCCCCATCACACACACACACACATGTATCCACTGATAACCATCAAAATGTAATCATTTCTTCCTTTTGTCAGCATCAATATTTCCTGTAAATTTCAGCCAAATCCAATCAGATTTTTTTTCAGTTATCTTGCCAACAAACAAACAAACAGACAGACAGACAAAAACATAACTCCACCATTCCTTGGTGGAGTTATGACGCTGGTCACTCCACCATTCCTTGGTGGAGTGACCAGCGTCAGTGGATGACACCGGTTGTTTTTCCAGTGGATATATATGTGAAACATTACTGATATTTACTCAGTGTCAAAAAACCCACAAGTATGTAACATCCCTTTTGTTTGATTTGTTTTAATATTACATGAGCAGTAACTCCATAAGCATAACAATCCTTCTGCTTTATTTCTGTTTTTGCAGCATTTTTCTCTTGCAGCTTCACTTCTGTTGCATTTGTTTTAAATGTTTGTATTTTTGGTTGTGGATCTTTCTTCCGTTTCTTGTGGTGCATTTGCTTCCGTTGACCACCGTAAAATAGTGCCTCAGAACTATGCACTCTATCTTCCTTTTTATTCTTTTACTCTTTCTTATTTATTTCACTATATTACAATCAACAGTTTTAACAGAATGTTCTATTAGTGAAAAAATGTTCTCTAGGCCTATTCTACATAAAATGAAAACATGTAAAGAAAACAGTCCGTCAGCTCTATGAAGTGTTAAAGCAGCTTCAGTAATGGTTTGTCCTATTCACCAGTCTTTGTATTATAGTCAAATGGTCAATCAAGGTGAAACTGAAACTTAAGAAGAACCAGTGGCAATTGAATGTGTGACAGTCTGACAGTAGCTGCATTTCCATTACCCTTGGAAATTCGCAAACTGTAAATATCGCTATAAAAACTGGTAATGGAAACACCTGAATTTAAAAAAAATATTGATAAAAACTTTTCACGCTTTCATGTACTGGTTTTTCAGATGTTTCTATATTCTAATATATCGCAAAAGTGCAATGGAAACACTTTTTCCGCAATATATGTCATAGTAAGTGACTACATAGTCACATGATCACTGTAACCATGACAACCATTGGCTGCTTATAATTTGTAGTTGTTAAGTGCTGAGTTTATTTACACTTAATATTTCGACCTGACAATGTAGGGACCACATGTACAGACCCTTGTAATGTGAGACAGGTGGTCTGTTTGACATGTTAGTGTTTTTAAATAGTTCGCCAGTGACTTTTACTGACGAGAGAATGAGCCGATTCATTCATGCTAATGCTATTACATGCTAATTCGCGGTTGTCATTTAAACACATCTAAAGCATATTTCCACTTAATATATCGGTCTGAAAATGTAGGGACCACACATACAGACACTTATAATGTGAGACAGGTGGTTTGTTTTACATGTTAGTGTCTTTAAAGAGTTCGCGAGTGACTTTTACTGACGAGAGAATTAGCCGATTCATTCATGCTAATATCAGGGTGATGCTACGGTCACGTGATCTGAAACTCCGAAGGTGACAGCAGTGAAATGTAGTGGGATGATATTTCACGAGAGTTACTACGGTCCTGCCTCAAACAACCGTTAATGGAAACACGTTCAAAGCGCAAATATACTTTGTTGAAATTTTAGGAATATCGCTATTGTTTTGCGAAAAACTGTAATGGAAATGCAGCTATTGTGTGTGAGAGAGAATTTGATTATGTGTGAACGTATGACATTGTGTTATGTATGACAGTATATTAAGTTGATGCTGTGTGGTCGAGGGTTTTTTTTTCCATACATGTTATGCAAAAGGTTTTCTATTTTTTTTTTACATGCTTTTTTGAATCTTGTTATTGTTTAATTTTGGTTTCATTTCAATAATTAAGTGTCATTTTAGTTTTAGTCATTTCACTTAAAGCCAATGACTAGTGTTTTGTGAAAAAGATGAAAGTCACTCGGTTAACTCTGGTGCATTTACAACAGTGTGAATTAATGTACAATGACCTGTTAAAATAAACCAATAAAATAAAGTAACAAATGAGCACTGTTGAAGTCAACTGACCTTTACTAACATATGCAGCAGGTCTGTGTTTGTTTAAGTCGAGCAAAGCCTCTGTATACAGAGGTGCCATGTTTTCCCTCCAACATACAGACCTCATGCATTCACTTGATAAAGAGAAGTTGACTTACATTTGGCTGAACTTACACAGGATTCATTAAAACATGTCATTATTCCTTCTCAAACTTTCAAAGCTGGAAATAGGCCTATTTTTCTGAGCTCATGAAAGGAGATTTTGTTTCTTGCAGGATGGTGATGCAACAGAGACACATGATAATCTTATGGAATGGTCAAATATGATGCTTTGCTGTAAAATAAAATACACAATATTATAGGTAGTACTTTAAATGAGCCTTAAACATGTAGAGTGTGAATGGTATAAAATATTATCCCTTCCACTAATCTTAACAATACATGTAAATAATTGGTGTAAAATACAGTTTGTCAGGTTTTCTTGGTTATCAGATATGACCCATTTGGATGTTCAGAGCCTCTGTAGTTACCATAGAAACACAGTAATCTTCTACAACACTAGTTGCATTTCCATTACCCTTGGAAATTCACAAAATGTAGGATGTTGGATCAATAACGGTGGTCATAGACAGTTGTTTTGACCTTAATAGGTCTATAACAACTTAAAAACACATTTTGGTTCTATAATGTAAATTATAGAACCAAAATGTGCGTGAAAAATAGAAACAAAGTAGGTTCCTAATGGTGTTAAAATGGGTAACAATTAACTGTACATTCTCCTCACTCCTTCTTGAGTGTAAACGAATGATTTTGGAAAGTCTTTTTTATAATTATAATAATAATGATGATGATGACGATGATGATGATGATTATTATTATTATTTTATTATTATTATTAACCTGCATGCATTCTGTGAATGTTTGAAATAAACAAATTAATGAATTAATTTAAAAAAAGAAGAATTACATACCAACAATGGTAAGAAAAAAACAATACTACTAATTGTAAAGGGCAGCACATGCTAGTTAGCTAGCTAGATAGATAGATAGATAGATAGATAGATAGATAGATAGATAGATAGATAGATAGATAGATAGATAGATAGATAGATAGATAGATAGATAGATAGATAGATAGATTGAGTTTATATATAAAATATTATAAATATATTTAAAAACATACTACAACCAGATGAGGCATGAAACAACAAGCGCATAATATTAACATTATAATATTGTAACATAAGTATTAAGACTGTCTTTTGTTAAACTGTGACTGGACCATATGTTTATATAACAGTTTAAATCTGTGGGTATATGTCAGTACTATACATTTCATACTGTTAATATATTTTGCCTATAACAATCTTCAAATGTCGGGCTTTTGTACAGTGTGGTACTTTCAGGATGTAGTGTAGGAATACTGTGTAATTCTTCCACTACTGACTCTGGCTGTCAGCGGTGTGGCTAAGATGCAATGAAAACAAAACAATCACTGCGTAGAACTGAATTATACTCCCAAGAAGTTTGAACTGGGGTTTGAAATACAGCGCTGTCCTGTTGTGTTTAGATTGGGCTGATGATCTGTGCCCAGCTGTGGTACCCGTGCATTATTTTCCTCCTGCAGTTACTTCCACAAAAGCTTCTGTGAACCGACTGGAGGATCCATGGAAAAGGATCTGATTGTGTTTCTAAGTAATAATCCATGAATCATGCATATATGAGAACAGAAGGGTTGGAAATATTAAGACATCAGACAGTATGAAGCTGAATATTTTCTTTGTTATTCTAGGCGCCAGGGCTTGCTCCTAGAGGAAGTGGCAGGCATTGTGGTCAGTAGCTGAGTACAGTGTGTGTGTATGCTTGTATTCCTATCTTTATGGGGACATTGATATATTTACAGTCCCACCATGGGGACCTCTGACACAATAGGGACCAAAATTCCGATCCCCATGTGGGTTAAATATAAATATATGTCCAAACTAGTAAAATAGAAATGATGAATTTGTTTTTTCAGCGAGTCCTCATAAAGCATGAGGGAAACAGGTACAAAAAAACATGTATTTTTCGAAGGTTTTAATTTTTAAAAATTATTTATTTCTTTATTGTTTGAAACTATAATTATTTTTTTATTTATCATTCATTTTTATTTATTTTTGAAAATTTTATTTGCATTTCTATCTTTATAGGGACATTGTTATGTTTACACAGTCACAACATGAGGACCTCCGACACTATGGGGACCAAAATTCAGGTCCAATTTCAGAATAAATGCCTGGTTATTATTGCATTCATGGCATTTTTTAATTACAATTGGGAAATTATACTTTTTTTTACTTTTACTTAAGTAAACGAGTGGAATCATTACTTCTACTTTTTCCACAAAAGTAGCTGTACTTCTATTTAAGTACATAATGTGAGTACTTTGACCAGCTCTGCTCACTACCCAATATCTACTTTACCTACAATTGATGATTACAAATTTAGTCCTCATGAGGGATGTAAATGAAGATATGTGTGTATGTGTGTGTGTCCTGAGTGTTGATTAGAGGTGTGGCCATCAGTCTGTAAAGTGGGAAGTAACTAAGTAAAAGTACTTTATTACTGTACTTAAGTAGATTTTTTTTAGGTATCTGTACTTTACTTGAATATTTATTTTTCTTGCAACTTTTTACTTTTACTCGCTACTTTTTTGCATAAATATACTCTTTACATTTTCAGAATAGCTGCCTGGTTAAATAAGAATTATTGAATTCATGGCAAATAAATAAATAAATAAATTTATTACAATTGGGAAATTGTACTTTTTAAAAAACTTTTACTTAAGTAAATGAGTGGAATCAGAACTTCTACCTTTTTCCACATAAGTAGCTGTACTTCTACTTAAGTACATAATGTGAGTATTTTGACCAGCTCTTGCTCACTACCCAATACCTACTTTAGCTACAATTAATGATTACAAATTTAGTCCTCATGAGGCATGTAAACGAGGATATGTGTGTATGTGTGTGTGTGTGTCCTGAGTGTTGATTGGAGGTGTGGCCATCAGTCTGTAAGGCTTCTTTCCTTCTGTTGTCTCGCTGCTCCTCTCTGTCCTTCACTTTTGTGGAGAGCTGCAGACTCAGAAACTCTAATAAAAGTTATAAACCACACATCACACACACACACACACACACACACACACACACACACACACACACACACACACACACACACATAGCAAACATAAACACAGAACACACACATTTGTACAAACAGGTAAAGCCACATTCACAAAAACACACACACACACGTTCAGTTCCTGCCCTCGTCTTCCCGCCTCCCCTGGTTAAATATCCTGGTTATTAAACAGAAATGTGCTGCAGATTTCTGAGGCTCTGTGTGCGACACATCTGGCCTGGCCCTTCAGGAAACGACTGGTTCACTTCACTCTTGTCATCACCTTCCAACACGTTTCTTTCACATTTCAATTTGGGAGCGGCACAGCAGGCAGCTCCAACACACATACACACACACACACACACACACACACACACACACACACATCTGCACATACACACACTCACATAGACACACACACACACACATGCACAAAAACATACGGACACACATCTGCACAGACACACGGTCCACATTAGCGACAGCAGAGTGCACTTTTTTTTTTTTTTTACTGTTTAAATGCTTCGTTTTTCAGCCTCTTAACTCAAACGGGTGGGCTCTTTTTCATGCTTTCTCTTTCTTTTCTTTTTTTTTTTTTCACTCTGCTCCCTTTTTCTCGCTCCCTTTCTCTCCTGTCAGTGTTTTGTTGACAGTAGAAAAACCTCTAAACCACCCGTGACATAAACTCCCTTTTTTAGGTTTGGTCAGGATTGTGTGGGATTAGCAGAGTGTGATAGACTGAGGCTCTGGGAAAGACATTTTTCATGTCCCTGTATTATATGTGTATGTGACTGTTGGAGCCTCCACGACTCACTTCGCAGCCAGTGAAACTTGTGAAACTGTGATTCAGATGACATTTTACAGTTTCAGATTTTCCAGAAATATGAGATTTATCTCAGTACAGTAGTTTGCATTTACTTTTATAGATTACATCTCTGCTTTCTCAACACATTTCCAAGCTCGTCTGCATTTAAAATGTTCTAAATTGATGCTGCAAGCTTAACCGATATGTCAACACCCCACACTTTCTTTGTGTAGATGTGAGCGAAGGATCTAAGAAAGCATTAAATCAAAGCATGCTACTTGTGTTATTTAATTTTTTTGCCCTTTCTTCATTTCAGTTTTTCTTGGCACGTGCATCTTTCACAAAACACACTTCCCCCGACTGTCCAGAGAAGTAATTCAGCCACATTTCTGGTTCAGTTCAGTGTTAAAGCAACCTGATCTCATTGAAATGTTTCTGTGGCAAGCGGTGAAAGTTTGAAAGAAGGGAGTTTGGTTCTGCTTTTACAGTGAATAATGTGGGTGACACAGCGCTTAAAAGCATTAGCGTTCATTGTGTCTGTTTAGAAACCACGGAAAAAAACCCATTTCCAATCAGCATCATGAACACACAGACCGCAAGACAAGAGAGGTTTAGACCACGGCAACATGCGGGCGCTGACTGATGGACACGGTGAAGTGACGGCGGGTGACGCTGACTGATGGGGACAATGCAAGAAGTTTCTTTAAAATGTTTTACGTCGGGGGTGTTCAACTCATTGTCGTCAAGTATCAGGTCTTTGAAGGGTAATGCCAAGTCAAGTCTCAGGTCTTTGAAGGGTAATGCCAAGTCAAGTCTCAGGTCTTTGAAGGGTAATGTCAAGTCAAGTCTCAAGTCTTTGAAGGGTAATGTCAAGTCAAGTCTCAGGTCTTTGAAGGGTAATGCCAAGTCAAGTCTCAAGTCTTTGAAGGGTAATGCCAAGTCAAGTCTTAGGTCTTTGAAGGGTAATGCCAAGTCAAGTCTCAAGTCTTTGAAGGGTAATGCCAAGTCAAGTCTCAGGTCTTTGAAGGGTAATGCCAAGTCAAGTCTCAGGTCTTTGAAGGGTAATGCCAAGTCAAGTCTTAGGTCTTTGAAGGGTAATGCCAAGTCAAGTCTTAGGTCTTTGAAGGGTAATGCCAAGTCAAGTCTTAGGTCTTTGAAGGGTAATGCCAAGTCAAGTCTTAGGTCTTTGAAGGGTAATGCCAAGTCAAGTCTTAGGTCTTTGAAGGGTAATGCCAAGTCAAGTCTCAAGTCTTTGAAGGGTAATGCCAAGTCAAGTCTCAGGTCTTTGAAGGGTAATGCCAAGTCAAGTCTTAGGTCTTTGAAGGGTAATGCCAAGTCAAGTCTTAGGTCTTTGAAGGGTAATGCCAAGTCAAGTCTCAGGTCTTTGAAGGGTAATGCAACGTCAAGTGTCAAATGGCTGAAATGAACATTTTCACATTAGATGCTTTTTGAGATCATATCGCATTGTTGTAATTTGTATTAAGTCTGTAGTAATTAAGTGTGGTGAAAGCATGTACTGTACATCTAATCTAATAATAATAATCATCATCATCATCATAACAAAATACATCAAAAGTTTTTTTACAATAAACAAAAACAATAAACATTACTAACTTTCCTTAATAAAACCAAATAAACAAATGAAAATATATAAATATATCTGGCTTTACTTAGTTACATACATACCAATTATAGCCACAATAAAGTGGATATTCTATTCTATTCTTTTCTATTCTATTCTTTTCTATTCTATTCTATTCTATTCCATTCTATTATTCTATAAAACTCAGTAAAAACACATTTTTAAATGGAAATCTTTCTGAATATTTAAAATAATCCATCAATTCAGAATGTGTCAATGCTGACCCAATAGGGGTTAAAGGGTTAAATTCCTATTTGGACACTCTTAAAATCTGCCTCATTTACTGAATTTAAACTTTAATCCATTTTTTTGTCATCCATCTGTCACTTTGCCTCGAGTATTATGCATTGATTATTACTGTTGTTTAAATGTATTGATGTATTTTCTGTACTGTATATATAAATAATAATAATAAAAAAAGACAGATGGGGACACGTTGTCACCACCGCAGCCATAAATGAAGTCATCAGCAATTGACATCCGTCCAAAACACTGATCCTAATGACAAACCAGATCAGAAGTGTAACGGTGCAGGGGCAGACGATGACATCATCACAACAAAGTCCAGTCCTGGAGAGAAACATCAACATAATATCAAGTAATTGAAAGCATATGATCTGAACTGGACACTAACAAGGTTTCCACTCTATCAGTTATTTTCCTTCTTTGTCATTCCCTTTTAGAGGTCCAGTGTGTAAGATTTAGGAGGATTTTATCACAGAAATTAAATACTGTATAAAACTCACATTTATTTTTTCATTATGTAATCACTGGAAAATGAGGAATATTGTGTTTTAGTAACTTTACATGTGTTGTTTTTCCTTCAGCTCATTTTTTCCACTTGCTAGGGTGTGCAAAATCAAGGTGTACGAAAGGTTAAAGGTCAACTTTATTGTCATTGTAGGGAATGTTGCGCATTTTGCCATGTGAACACATACACACAGTACTTAGTATTAACATTAGCCATTTTCATATTAAAGGTTCGGTATTTTGTATGGGTTCACCGTCATTACTCTGGTGCACACACAGTGTCTTACCCCCCAAATTGTCTTGTGAGTCAAGTTCTGGTCCGGTTTTGGTCAAAGGTTTGTGTCAGGTGGTTTGTAATTTTATAATTTTGTGCAAGCAAATCTTATTTCACCCTCGTCTTAAAATTTTATTTTAATTTGTAATCAATGTGAAGCACTTTGGGCTACAGTTTTATTATTATTATTATTATTATTATTATTATTATTATTATTATTATTATTATTATTATTATTATTATTATTATTATTATTATTATTATTATTATTATTATTATTGTTATTATTATTATTATATGATTTATTTGCATAACAAAATCGTCATGGAACAAACACTCACACCTCGTAATTGCTTGGAGTTACTTTTTGTCACAAATTTTTTTTTTTTTTATATATTTGTATGAATAAATTAATTTTAATTTATTAAATACATTTTTCTTTTATATATTATAAATTATTTATTTTTATATTCATTATTTTATCCAAGTTGGGTGACGCATTAGCTGAACTGTTAGCAGAATGTGATATTTTAAGATGGAAGTGCTTCAGTGAAAAGATATTTTTGTATAAATATCTGTACTTTATTCTCTTTATATTCTCATAATAGACTCATTACTTTTACATGAGTTTTTATCTCATATTTAGAATTTTTCTTTTTTTTTAATCTCATGACTTTTTATGTCAATTGTGACTTTTCTTTCCCCATTTTTCCTAAATTTCCTGCCCATACCCACAAAACTGAGAAACTGTGACTCTGTCGAACATATTATCTACACAGTAACTCACTTTTAAAAGCTTTATTTTACACACTTTTCTGATTTGATTTACTGAAGTATTATTGTGTTCATGACAAAAAAAGCCGTTTTACTTTTGTACTTTTGTACTTTATCACAATTGAGAAGTCATACTTTTTTACTTCTACTGAAGTAAAAGAGTTGAATCAGTACTTCTACTTTTACCAGAGTATTTTTTCACACAAGTAGCTGTACTTCTACTTCAGTACAGAATGTTAGTACTTTAACCACCTCTGATCAGGACATTTTATAATCTGGAGTTAAATGGAGGAATGTTAAAAAGTCATACATTGATCATTTATGGCTTTTTAACTTATCTTTATGCATCTGTTAACTGATTATTTCCTGTGTATTTAAGGCTTTGCATCAGTCTGCTGTGTCCACTGGAGGGCAGACAGGCACAGTGGAAGTGGACACCAGAAAGACTGATGCCTGTCCAGTCTGAACAAAGGGTGCTGTGTGGACCAGCATAACACAACCTGAAAATCTGTTTAACAGCTTCACAACATATTTTAACTCTTTATACATAATAGATCTGAGCTGTTAATCCAAACAAAGACTGGATAATATTTGATACAAAATCTTCTACGTTATGAATAATTGTAGAAAATCTTCGAAAAAAACCCATTAACACTGCCAAACCACAAGAGGCAAGACTAGGGCTGTTAAATAATTAAACATTTTTTATTACATTAATCACATGGTTGCTTTGGATTAATTTTGATTAACCATGATTAAATATTCATTTTTAATCTATATTAATTGCATGTAATTTTGCATGACTGAACGGACTCAAAAAACAAGGGAATATAATTGCACTTAAGGCATTAGCTGAATGTTTAGCAGAATGTGGTGTTTTAAAATGGAAGTGCTTCAGTGAAAAGAAAACTCCATCAAAACACATTTTGTCGGTCAACTGTTCTGTCTGTAAGTTTTTTTTACTCAACTTTCCCACAAAATGCACCATGATACACTAAGAAACATAAAAAATGTGCAGAAAAATCCACTAAAATTCCCCAAATAAACATGAAATAAAATAAACTAACACCAAAAAAGTGCAGAAAAATGTATTTTTAGCAAAAACTCTGATAAAATCCAGAAAAAACACCCTAAAAATATTATAAAATATTCAAATCGTATGCAAAAATAGGAATACATATTCGCAATTAGCATGTTTATTAAACACTATTTACAGTTTTCAATTAAACGACTTAGGAAAAAAACAACTGTTCAATTTAAGTGCATTTAATTTTTCAATCAGATGAATCATTATGATTTATTAACCTTTTAACTCCTGAGACTTTAACAGTTCTGAAGTTTAACAGTCAAAAATAAATAACTAAATGGACAATAACAGCCAAAAATGTAGAATAAATCAACAAAATAATAAGTAACATGAACAAAATAAGACACAATAGATAGATAGGTAGGTAGGTAGGTAGGCAGGTGGGTAGGTGGGTAGGTAGGTAGGTAGGTAGGTAGGTAGATAGGCAGGTAGGTAGGTAGGTAGGTAGGTAGATAGGTAGGTAGGTAGGTAGGTAGATAGGAAGGTAGGTAGATAGGTAGGTAGGTAGGTAGATAGGCAGGTAGGTAGGTAGATAGGAAGGTAGGTAGATAGGTAGGTAGGTAGGTAGATAGGAAGGTAGGTAGATAGGTAGGTAGGTAGATAGGCAGGTAGATAGGTAGATAGGAAGGTAGGTAGATAGGTAGGTAGGTAGATAGGCAGGTAGGTAGGTAGGTAGATAGGAAGGTAGGTAGGTAGGTAGGTAGATAGGAAGGTAGGTAGGTAGATAGGAAGGTAGGTAGGTAGATAGGAAGGTAGGTAGGTAGATAGGAAGGTAGGTAGGTAGATAGGCAGGTAGGTAGGTAGGTAGATAGGCAGGTAGGTAGGTAGATAGGAAGGTAGGTAGGTAGATAGGAAGGTAGGTAGGTAGATAGGAAGGTAGGTAGATAGGTAGATAGGCAGGTAGGTAGGTAGATAGGAAGCTAGGTAGATATGTAGGTAGGTAGATAGGCAGGTAGGTAGGTAGGTAGGTAGATAGGTAGGTAGGTAGGCAGGTAGGTAGGCAGGTAGATATGTAGGTGGGTAGATAGGTAGGCAGGTAGGTAGGCAGGTAGATATGTAGGTAGGTAGATAGGCAGGTAGGTAGGCAGGTAGGTAGGCAGGTAGATATGTAGGTAGGTAGATAGATAGGCAGGTAGGTAGGTAGATAGGCGGGTAGGTAGGTAGATAGGCGGGTAGGTAGGTAGATAGGCAGGTAGGTAGGTAGATAGGTAGGTAGGTAGGCAGGTAGATATGTAGGTAGGTAGATAGGTAGGCAGGTAGGTAGATAGGCGGGTAGGTAGGTAGATAGGCAGGTAGGTAGGTAGATAGGTAGGTAGGTAGGCAGGTAGATATGTAGGTAGGTAGATAGGTAGGCAGGTAGGTAGGCAGGTAGATATGTAGGTAGGTAGATAGGCAGGTAGGCAGGTAGGTAGGTAGGTAGAATAAAAACCAAAAAATATTGTTCACTGCAAAGCACATTCTACAGAAATTGCAAAAATGCATCTGAAAAAAAGACAAACTATTGCATTGTGCTGTTTCTAAAAAAGGCCAAACCTTGTGCATTCATGTGTGTCAGGAGGATATATATATATAGTCCTGACTATAAGGCCTTGGTCTCTTTATATGGCATCATGTACATAACATACTACAACATAATGTTATAATCTGACAGTAAATTGCAATTAGGCGCTGAACACATAGAGTTTTCATGGAACTATTAGAACAGAGAACGTAAATGTTCCTTATTCTGAGATCGTCAAGTGTTATAACTCATTAAAATCTCTTACAGGCCACAAAGTTTGACTGTAAACTACATCAACCCAGAAGGCCTTCTTTATGCATTTACTTCGTTCTCCTTTTTGCGTAAAAGAGGATAGAAGGAGAAATAAAAGAGGAAGGAGAAAAAAAAGAGTAGAAGACAGAGAGAGTGAAAGAGATGTAAGAGGGTGGGGGTCGTCTGTTCTAGTGTGGTTTGGGGGAGTTATTTGGTGTTAAAATATGCCTTAATGGTTGCTGGGGATCCATTTATTACAGGCAGGAAGCAGAAGGGGGTTTCTCTTCTCATTTAATGTGACCGCCGAGAAGCTCGCCAAGTCCTACAGGCAAGCCAGCATTCCTCTGCACCAACGCAACACACACACACACACACACACACACAGGCCAGTTTGTATGAAGAATAATTATACTGTATGCATGTATATGCAAAGATAGGTAATGTTAAAACATAAACACAAGTGTAAAAATATATATCATAGAGGTTTCAGAAGGACACGTTCCTTATGTGTACAAGCGTTGAAACACACACAAATAGACTGCGGTCTCTGGCAGTGAGAATGACCTTTTCTGAACCACGGAAACACACACACACACACACACACACACATAGAAAAAAAAACCTCTGCAAAACATTTAAGCATGGCAGAGCTGAGGTTATATAATAAGCCTCTTGAGGTCTTATTAATTCACATTTGTTTTTCAGTTGTGAAGCTCGGTTTCTCTCCTTCTCACTCATCCTGTCTCTGCATATACTGGAGCTGTGAGTTTTTCACCCACTTCCTGTCCGTTTTCTCGGGCACGGATGCGCGGACACTTCCTCCTTCTGCCGCACTTTGTTATTTTCTCTTTTCTTTCTTTCCCTCCATCTTTCATGTCCCTCAAGTGCAGAGCCAAATACAGTTTGACACCCTCCCGTGGCATTAGGGAGTGTGTGTTAACACCTCGTCCCACACACACACACACACACACACACACACACACACACACACACCAGGGACCTGAGAGCTGTTTATGAAGTGTAGCCAAAATGATTTCAAAAAAGAAGATTAACATTTAAAATGGAATTTGTTCAAATAAGTAAAATTAAATAAATAATAATAAAAAAATAATTAATGATGGTTTGTGTTTTCACGTGATTTTTGGATTCTTCTGATGTCAAACCACTAATGATATAGTACTTCAGTGTTTGTGGCTCACTTCAGAATATTCTAGAAAAACTGTTGACACCAGTTCTCAATGTGGGAGAGTTTTATATTTATACGTCTTTATTGGGAGTTGGACAGTTTGGATGTGAGTTGGTCAATATTACACAAAGTTGCTGATTGTGTCTTATAAAAAACAAACCAAAAAAAAAAACTGTTTTTTTGTACGCTGGCATAACGCCTCCTGCGAGGAGAAAAATACTTTACAAAGTGTTTTGATTGGGATTTCATAAAGTTTAATGGCGCACATGAGAGAGAGAAAAATTGTCATGGCTGCTGCAACAATGTGTTGCCTCTGAACGCCAACTCAGATTATACTGTATCAACAAGTTTAAAGCAAAATAAGGTAACACGAGCAGCTTCACTTGGTTACAACAGTCGCTCCGTTAAAGGTTGTGTAAGGTTGTGTGTGTGTGAGTATATTGGGTTACATGGCGGATATAAGGCTCTATCCCTTCTTTCATCAGCTGAGTGAGGAAGAATCGAGCAGCATCACTGCAATCTGACCCTGACACACACACACACACACACACACACACACACACACACACACGTCTGTCCTGTACACACATTAATACACAACACAGCAGAAAAGACATGCTTCGGTAAAGGTCACCGCTCATTAACACAAAACCTCACCGCTGCTTTCCATTCATTACCATGTCCATCTGTAGGGATGTGCGGGTCAGTATCATGTTATCAGGACCACGTGAGTGTCATCCAATGAAGACGCCCTTCACGTCAAAACACAACTGATTGGGAATTAGCATGAATAGATATGGCTGTAACAATCAGCCTCTGAGCTGAAGACACACAACACCCTTCAGCTGCAGGGGTGCTGATCTGTTGTCGACCCTGACCTTTGACCTCTGTGAAGAAAATAAAGCAGAATACCCCCACAGAGCCTGCAGTTGTGAAAGGAGTATTATTAATTCAAGTTTAGTGACGGTTTTTGTTGAACTTTGGTCAGGACCAGAGGTGTTAAAAGTACTCACATTCTGTACTTAAGTAAAAGTACAGCTACTTGTGTGAAAAAAAAAACTACTCTGGTAAAAGTAGAAGTACTAATTCAACTCTTCTACTTAAGTAAAAGTAAAAAAGTACATCTCAATTGTAATAAAGTAGAAAAGTAAAACTGCTTTTGTGTTGTCATGAATGCAATAATACTTCAGAAAATAAAATTAGTAAAGTTTCAAAAGTATCTTTAAAAGTGAGTTACTGTGTAGATAATGTGTTCGATGGAGTCACAGTTACTCAGTTTGGTGGATATAAACAGGAAATTTAGGAAAAATGGGGAGAGAAAAGCCATAATTGAGATAAAAAGTCCTGAGATTAAAAAAAAGTTAGAAATATGAGATAAAAATGCACAATTTTAAGATACAAAAAAATCTAAATTAGGCGATAAAAAGTCAAAATTATGAGATAATAGTAATATAACTATAAAATATAAAGTCAGTTTCTTTGATTTTCTCTCTGAGGTGACAGGTTTTTCATACTATCATATTTGTTTAGTTTCTAAACGTAATGAGTCTATTCTGAGAAAGTAAAGAGTATAAAGTACAGATACTTATACAAAAATGTAGGGAGTAAAAGTACAAAGTCTCCAGAAAAATAAATACTCAAGTAAAGTACAGATACCTGAAAAAATCTAATTAAGTACAGTAATGAAGTACTTTTACTGAGTTACTTTACTCCTCTGGTCAGGACATATTTTCCAATGAATGTAACAGTTTGTGATGACAGAAAAAGTTCACTGTTTACTATTTATTTCACATTTCAAGCAGTAACTATTAATGCACGGTAACTGTTGGCTTGTACTTTAACCCTTTCATGTATACTGGTCACTCCACTGGACAGTTAGTCTCTTGTATATTCATGGGTTTTGTTGTTTTAGTTGCATATCAGTCAACATAGTAAACATTTACCCTTCATCCCATTCACTGTACGTCATACTGTTACTGTCAGAGGTGAGAAGTGACTAAGTACAAGTACTTCGTTACTGTACTTAAAGGTGTCATTCCGCTAAAAACCACTTTTCCACGCTCCATTTGGAATCTCATGGATCACCCTGAGTTACCAACACATGCTTTGAAAGTGGTTTGTCACCCCCATTCACAGAAAACAACATTAGGAACCATCATTAGAGTCACCCACATGGGGTTAAGCCCGTCCCTGGCAGCGAAACTGAAGTAGCATTAGCATTAGCATCTACAAGAGAAGACGGCGCCACAGTAGCTGCTGCACAAACTGGAACAAAAATTGGCGGATCAAACTGGTTCATGATTCAATAAAGCCTCTTTTTTTTTTTTTTTTTACCCTGCACGTTTTCAGAACAAGTAACGGCACAAAACCTAGCTGGATGCTACTTGGGTTGGGTAAAAGTATATACATACACAGCCAGAGGGGAGGGGGGAGTGTTCCTTCACACATTCTGAGCCAATCAGAGACGCCTCGTGAACGCGTCATAATATCAGCTGAAAATCACTGAGTAGAAATTAATTATATTTCATCAGAAAAGTCAACAATGTATAAATCAATATCATCCAGATATTTAGGAATATGAATTAATTCCACTGTAGTAAGTCTAAATAATTTTTTTTTCAGATAGCTGGTATATTTGAATTAGTATTTCCCAGATAACTACTAATAATTGGACAGTTTTCCCCTTAAAAATGTTTTGGATTTAGTCAACATGTGCTAAATCTTAAGTAAATTGAAAATAATTAGACTAATTATTTCATTATTTTGGATTTAATTATTATGTTTTAATGTACTTGTAATCAAAGTGGAAAGAGTTCAAATCTACTCAATTATTTTAATTGTCACCATCATTTATTTAAGTCGACTTTTCTGAGCTTTTATGAATGTGTATATGGTCAGTAAATGAGATACAAAAAATACCAAATATTCACCGAAAAATACAAAATATAGTGGATAATATAAAATATATAAAGGTTATATATTTAGAAGTTGCTGAAAAATATCTAATATTTTTTTAATATATTTTATTTATATTTGTAAGTGTTAAATTGAAAACTGTCTTAACTGTAATAAGTCTAAGTCAGAGTCAATAAACCTGTTCAGTCCTTCAGAGTAAAGGGAATGAGTCTATCAGTGAGAAAGGTAAATAGTCTTAGTCTTGGAAGCAGTGAGTTTGAACAGTTACTGTGTAACTGTGACTATATGTGTACCTTAGTGTGGGTAAGGGGGGGTAATTACGGTGTAGAATGTCCTCCTCATCATTGGAGCTGACCTGCGAACACAACGGTTAATCATCCACTAACCGGCAGAGAGAGACAGAGCGACACAAGGAGGAAGCCAGTGTTGCGCACTGCACAACTGAACTAGAAGAGGAACATTTTAATGGCACCAGAGCGTTTTGTGAAGGAACACAGACAGAAAAGTGGAGTGGAATCTTCCCTCAGCCTCTATGGACGAACACAAAACTACCTGACAGTGGAAGGACTATAGACATCTGCATCTGAGGACACACACCTGCTGCTTGTTCTTCTCCTCAGTCAGCTACTGTGTGTGTTTTTTATGTTAGTATGTGAACTATCCTGTGTTTGGGTTTGACTGTGTGTGTGTGTGTGTGTGTGTGTGTGTGTGTGGAGTGGCCACATGGGGCCCGGGCCCCATCCGGGATGCCAGCTGCCTCAGTGAAGCCCACTCCAGAGGACATGGTCGCAGAGGGAGGGGGTGAAGGGGAGCATGGCGTGTCCCAGTGGGAAGCCCGGGATAGGCTGCCCCTGCCCTCTCTGAAGGTCCCTAGGGAACTGCTGCGGAGCTTCCCCCACTCCAAACGGGTGGGCGCCTACTTAGTGGGCAAGATGATTAACAAGGGCTCATTTGCCAAAGTGATGGAGGGGCTGCACATCAGCACAGGGGAAAAGGTCAGTGTGTGTGTGTGTGTGTGTGTGTGTGTAGTGACACAGTCTGAGGGAGGAGCAGAACACACAGATCACACACATATACAGGATTATGATTACATGGTTACAACTTACAACTAGTGACACTTCAGCTGCTAATTACAGTCACTTACAGTCTGTAGAAGTCTACGGCCTGTTATTACTGTTGTTATGAAATAAAGTAATTACTGATGTGTCTATGTTGTGTATACATAACCACTACTGTTAGAGGGATTTTACATCAACACACCTCTAGTTTCAGCTCATAATATTCAGAAACAAGACAACTATGACATTAAACATCATCGTGACGTCACAACTATGATTTATGTTTGAGTTTGTCTTGATTTTGCAGAAGAAAATGGATTTTTGTAGTTTGTCCAACAGTAGTTGTGCTCATCTGTAGTAGCTTTTGTATATATATATATATATATATATATATATATATATGTGTGTGTGTGTGTGTATATTTGTGCCGTCAATCACAATTAATCACATAAATGCAATTGTTAACTCACAATTAATTTCAGTTTAATCTGACATTTTTGTGTCATTGAAATTCATTATAATAGTCTTATCAATGTATAAAAATGATTAGGCTTGGTTTGTACAATTGCTTTTAATTGTATTATCATTATTTTTTTTATTAAAACAAATAATAAGATATGACAAATGGGAGGGGGGACAAAACAAAACAAAAAAAGTAATACTGAAGGCTCTAAAGCAGCCTCTGAAATTTTTTTTTGCTTTCTTTAACATAAAGCAATACTGTGGTGCAAAATAATGTGTATTTGTAAATCTTGTCATCAAGATTAATTGTAATATATTTGATTGATGATATTTTTATACAGTCTTTTTTGGCTGCTACACTGACTTTTATTGTTACTGTGACTATTTTATTCTATTCTATTCTATTCTATTCTATTCTATTCTATTCTATTCTATTCTATTCTATTCTATTCTATTCTATTCTATTGTGCCGTGGAGTCCGCCCATGTTACAGTGTGTATGTTTGTTGATGTATATTTAACTTTCATCAGTCACCGAGTCCCTGACCTCTTCTGATATGTATCTGACATGGTCGTCATGGTGATGGTCAAACTCATCTCCAGGGGTGTTTGCTCCTCTTAACCCCTGTTACCCTCTGCAGAGACAAGATCTAAAGGAAGCAAGCATGCAAACACTCATTAGTTTGGGCTATGGTTTTATAAACATCGGCTTTTATATTCATACCCAGGAGGTCAAATAAAAAAATATATATATATATGCTGGAGCAGCAGAATAATTTAACATAAAATTGCTTAATTTTTGTTTTATTTTTTAGTTGTTGAAGTAATCCACTTTGTTTTATGTATCAATTAACCATAATTCATAGCCATGCTGTAACTATAAGATAACAAAGCAAGATAGGAATCATGAAAATATTACATCTTAAGATAAGATGTGCATATTATAAAGTGGAGATGCTTCATATTTAATTAACTGTTTGTCCACTGGTTTTATCAGTGAATCTCTCTCCTTTAAGTTAAATAGTAGAACTGATTATTTTGTCCTTTATGCTTTTATAAAACCTGCAGTGTGTACTTACCTTGCACATTTGGTTAAATCTCCAGCAACAAAGAAGGAAAAAAAGGCCAAACAAGAATGAAGTTATGTTTCTAATAATTGGTGTTAAAATCCTGTTGATCCTCTGAACCTGAGCGTCTGTATTTATGTCAATTACCTCCGTGTATGAGAGTATTTAAGCGTTCTGTTGATGACCGTTTTTGGCTGAAATGTGTTTAAAAGGTGTTTGTGTACATTTAGGTGGCGATTAAAGTGATTGACAAGAAGAAAGCTCGACAGGATTCATATGTGTTAAAGAACATGAAGAGAGAACCTCGGATTCATCAGATGGTTCGACATCCTCACATCGTTGTCCTGCTGGAGGTGAGGGTTCAAGTCCAAGTGTGGTTTTATAACCACAGGCAGAGCTGATGGGACACTGTTTGGATATAGAATAGAATAAAATAGAATAGAATAGAATAGAATAGAATAAAATACAATACAATAAAATAGTCACTGTTAACAGACCAATAAAAATACCATAGATGGAAACACACACACCCACACACACACACACACATACACACATACACACATACACACACACACACACACACACACACACACATACACACACACACACACACACACACACACACACACACACACACACACACATATACATGAGTTAAAACAGTAATATCTCATTAGATTGGGCGGGGTGGTGGTGCAGCAAGAAGGTCCCTGGTTTGATTCCCACACCAGACCTTTCTGTGTGGAGTTTGCATGTTCTCCTCGTGTCTGTGTGGGTTTTCTCCAGTTTCCTCCCACCATCCAAACACATGCATTGATAGGTTAATTAGTTAATCTAAATTGTCCATAGGTGTGAATGTGAGAGTGATTGTTTGTCTATATATGTTCAGACCTGAGATGAACTGGAGACTCATACAGGGTGTACCCCGCCTTCACCCATTGTAGCTGTATTAGGCCCCCAGTGACCCCCCAGTGACCCTAGTGAGGATAAAGTGGGTTCAGATGAAGAGATGAGACAGAACTTTATTCGATTGCCATTTCGACATTTGAATAGTCCCTTATGATTCAACTAAAGCAAAAATCACATTATATCAGACATTACTTTAGTCCTTTTTTTTTTTTTAAATTCATTTAACTCTGCTAAACGGTTATTTTGTGTGAAACATGTTTGTGTGTCAGACCCTGGAGACAGAGAACAGTTACTACATGGCCATGGAGCTGTGTGCAGGAGGAGACCTGATGGACCGCATCTGTGACAGGAAGAGGCTGGAGGAGAGGGAGGTGCGGCGCTACACCAGACAGATCCTCTCTGCTGTAGACCACCTCCACAAACATGGCATCGTACACCGGTGAGACTACACACACACACACACACACACACACACACACACACAGTCAGAGATAGATGCACAGTCTACGGAACCGGTCGTCATGACGATTCCTCCTCCTAGTCTGCATATTAATTTGTTTGGATGAAAGTGGAAGTTTATTAGTTTGCTAGAACATTCTCCTCTGCTCTTACCTCTAACTCTACATTTATATTTGACCTTTCATTCCATTAAACTGCAGACGTACGTTCAGCTGCTGCTTCAGTTACCAGTTCAGTTTCATATTACACTTTCTCGTCCTGTGAAAACCACACATCTCCAGTCTGTTTCTTTTGCATGTTTGTGATGAACTAAAGGATGAGGTTTATGGTAGAGGTGAAAATAAAATTCTTCATCTTTTTTAAACTTAATAAACTATTTAAAATCCTTTAGAATTTTCTAGGGAAAAAAAAACATTGTGACAAAGCTGAAAACTGGATATTTTACAGATGTGTGCTTCCACTTAAAACATTGGTAGTGACTACTGCAAGTGAGTTTGGGTTGGATTTTAAATACAAAACTTTTAGTTGTGGACTGAAAATGTGTGAATCCCTAAAAAGTATTTTAATAGTAGTATTAAATCATCCTTAAACCTGATAATTAACCCTTAAATCTGTAGCTCAGAGGTCTTAAAAATTCCACAGAAACTATAAACAAGATGCAAACTTCTCTTTGGAAACTTAAAGTAAAGTATATGATTAGTGTTTTGAATTTTATGTGGAACAGAAAGTGATAGGAACCACCAGTCAAGCACTTTCTCAGCTTCAACTTCAGCAGCAGAAGCATAAAAACATTAGTGTTAGACAGATGATTAATCCTATAGTTCAAGGTAATAACTATACTTATTGTACGTTTTGTTATTTGATGAATTCCCAAAATTAAATATAATTAAAATGGATTTGACAAATGAGGCTTCTTCAGACCTGCAGATACCCTTTATATTAACTTAAGTCATATTGGTTACACTTTACATTAGCAATCACTCATAACATGATAATGTCATTGTAATAATGCCTTTGTTACTGCTTATTACACACAATTTCCATGCAGTCTTCAGTGCAATTACTCTGAAATGTCAAGATAATAATGATGCAAACAACTTTCATTAACACATAAATGTCTAATGTCATTTCAGTGTAATTTCATACTAATATTCCTTTGTAACTGCTTATATCAAGTCATTTCAATGCAGTTTCCAGTGCAATTACTCTGTAGTTTCTAGGTAATAAATAAATACCTAGAAACTGAAATAATAATAAATATCATTTCAGTCAGTGCACATGAAGGCTTTTAGTGTGATAACAAACCATGTTACATTAACTATGCATCTAACAAATACAATTAGACAGACACATCACTGAGCAAATAGAAACTTAAGGTGAAAATAAAAACCATTATTACCGCACACACACACACACACACACACACACACACACACACACACACACACACACACACACACACACACACGCACACACACACACACACATATAACCATGGCTTTCTGGATACAGATGCTATTTTGCACCTTTGACAGAAACAATGGCAAATGTAATTTTTTTTTTATTGTATTGAATATAAATATATATATATATATATATATATATATATATATATATATATATATATAGGGTGTCAGACCTCCCACAACTCCCCGTATTTAGCACACTGCCTATTACTATGTTCTAAAAACCTCATTAACAGAGGCTTTTCCCACATCCTTGTGACCCAAACCCACCCACCTGAAAGCAGTAGCTGTTTGGTGCATGTTGGATGTGAAAGTCAGCCCATGTCCAGTATATTCACACACACAGAGTAGTTTGCAGGGCATTAACAGCATACAGAGGAGGAAATACTGCAAAAAGGGTCCTATTTGGCACAGAGGAGTGTGGGAGTGGAGTGTTATTTTAGTGGCATTTTAGTATGTGTAGGTATTAGAGATCCAATACACACACACACACACACACACACACACACACACACGTTCTATATGTGTGTGTAACCACATACAATATTCACAGCACTGGGCTTTAGTTTAAGACCTTGGCTCCTCTTAAGGTGGGAATGTGATTACCAGGCAATGACCTCATCATCCTGCGCCGGCGCCATGATTCACACATCATCACGACATCATGGACTTCCTCTCTAATGAAGTCCCTCAACGATGTCACTCTGAACCCTTCAATCGCACCCTTTTCTGTCACAAACACTCGTTCTGGCACACACGCATACACTCACTCGCACACTCGCCACCGCAGAGATGATTAAACTAGAAATAAATGGAAAATTTGCACTTAAACGCACCTCCTGCCACCCACATTCAGTAGGTTTACCACATACATTTTCTCCTTTATGACAATGTCTGCTCTGGCTCTTTCGCACTGGTCCCCCCCCCCCTCTCCTCTCTCTCTTCCTGCGTCTGTCTTAGAACTTTTCCCAGGTCATGTGATCAGCATTCTGTTGGTTAGATGAAAGCAGATGAAAGCAACATGGCTGATTCCAAAGCTATAGTTTATAGGGGATCTCTCCCTCCTAACCACAGATTTTCATTCACTTTAGTAGTTTTAGAGCATTCTAGTGGTTGGTGGTGCTTTTAGGGAGTAAGGCAACTTTTCCAGGTGAACATAGAGTTATTACTTTGGCTTAGAAAAGAGAGTGGAGCAAAAATGCTAAAGTAGGACTTGAAAGTTTCACTGTAAATATTTCATTTGAAACCTAAACTCAATTCGATGGGTGTTGAGAAGAGTCCAAAACAAACTAATCTCTCAAATTGTCAGAAAATATTGCAGATAAAACTTTTTGTTTTTGTTAGCTTGAATTTGACCCAAACCCAAATTTAGGTTTGGTTTCCCTTTGCTTCTGTGGGTCCAGTCTGGTTCCACATAATGGTTATTCATAAATACGCAGAAAACGGCTTAGCAAGGCCAAACACGCACTGCAACAGATCTTAAATTTAACCTGCACACTGGTGTTTGTCAAAGTAAATGGACTCAGAATACTGTTCTAAAGGGAAAATTAAAAAGAATCCTGGAGGGTTTGGAAGAAGGTTCATTATAACCACAGTTTGCTTTTGAAGTGACAGATCTTTTTCTTCTGTTGTAGAGATTTAAAGATTGAAAACTTCCTATTGGATGAACACAACAACATAAAGATTGTGGGTATGTTTGAATAATTGCTTCCTGCTAAATATCAGATATGACCAGAGGTGGAAGTAACTAAGTAGAAGTACTTTCTTTACTGTACTTAAGTAGATTTTTTTTTTAGGTATCTGTACTTTGCTTGAGTATTTATTTTTCTGACAACTTTTTACTTTTGCTCCCTACATTTTAATATAAATATCTATATAAATATCTATAAATATCTCTTTATAAATATCTGTACTTGATACTCTTTACTCGTTACTTTTTCAAACTAGACAAATGTGACAGTACGAAAAATAAGTCGCAAATCATAAATTGTGATTCACTATATCATTATTTTGACTTTTTATCTCATTATTATCCATTTCTTGTGAGAGTTTTTTCTCATGATTTTGACTTTTTATCTCCTACATTTGACTTTTTTTTCCTCATAATTAAAAAAAAAAAAATCTCATAGTTATGTTTTTTGTTTAGCTCTTACTTTAAAATGTTTCCTAAATTTCCTGTCCATACCCACTAAACTGAGTACCATGATCCAATAAAATACATCATCTGCATAGTAACTCACATTTAAAGGCTTTATTTTTGGGTTTTATTTTATTTATTTTTCCTGGTTACATAAGTATTATTTCACCCATTGCAAAAAAAATGCAATGTTTTACTTTTTTTTTTTTTTTTTTTTTTAACTTTATTACAATTGAGTACTTTTTTACTTTTACTTCAGTAAAGCAGTTGAATAAGTACTTCTACTATTTTTTCACAAAAGTAGCTATACTTCTACTTAAGTACAGAATTTTACTGAAATCACTGTTTTAGTTGTGAACGTTCTACAATGTCACCTAAAAATAAAAATGATGTTTCACACAGACTTTGGCCTCAGTAATACACTGAAGGCAGAATCTCTATCTCTGGAGTTGCTCAACACCCAATGTGGAAGCCCCGCCTACGCTGCCCCTGAGTTGCTTGCTCACAGAAAATATGGGCCCAAAGTGGACGTGTGGTCCGTGTAAGTGTTAATGTCTGTGTGTTTGTGTAGGCGACATGCCGCCTGATGATGCATAGTCTATAACGATGCCAGGTTTTGAAGACAGTTTTGGAGTTTTGCACCAATTCTGATTCAAATGTGTTTATATTTGTGCTTGTTTTGCAGAGGTGTGAGTATGTTTGCCATGTTGACAGGGACACTGCCCTTCACTGTGGAGCCTTTTAACATCAAACACCTGCATCAGAAGATGGTCAACGGGGAGATCAGCAGCATCCCTAGTGATGTCAGCAAAGGTAACTTTGACTGACAATCTGCACCAAACAGCCTCTGTGACCACCACCAAATATTCATACACCTTTATATGTAATGAAAGAATTTCCATTTGTAAAAGTTTTCCTAAGTCCATGGATTTCTTTATATATTTTGTGTGTAATCAATCAATTGTATTTTAATTTTTAATCAATGTGAAGCACTTTGGCCTACAGTTTTATTATTATTATTATTATTATTATTATTATTATTATTATTATTATTATTATTATTATTATTATTATTATTATTATTATTATTATTATTATTATTATTATTATTATTATTATTATTATTATTAAAGCGAAAGTAGTTCCGGCAGGTTTCCTGGGGTCAACAAAATAAAACGTGTTTCTTCTCTAAACAGTATGTGTTCAAATGAGTGATTTATTTGCATAACAAAACCGTCACGGAACAAACACTCACACTTCGTAATTGCTTGGAGCTACTTTCTGTCACAAATTATTATTTTTGTATATTTTTATCAATAAATAAATTTTAATTTATTAAATATTTTTTTATCTAATTTTTTGAAATTTTTATTTTATATATTATTAATTATTTATTTCATTATTTTATCCAAACTGGGTGACACATTAGCTGAAGTGTTAGCAGAATGTGGTATTTTAAAATGGAAGTGCTTCAGTGAAAAGATATTTTTGTATAAACATCTGTACTTTATTCTCTTTACATTCTCATAATAGACTCATTACTTTTACAAACTAAACAGATGTGACAGTATGAAAAATAAGTCACCAGAGGGAAAGTAAGTGAAGGAAAAGAAGTGTGACTTTATATATTATAGTTATATAACTATTGTCTCACAATTTAGACTTTTTACCTCAGAATTTGGACTTTTTATCTCACAATTATTATTATTTCTTGAGTAATCCACACCAAGGTAACAACTAAATGTAGCTTGAAAGCCCAAAATGAGACTCAATGTACACATATTTTTTTATTTATTTGTGATGCTTCAAGTGAAACGAAAGAAAATTCTATGTAACGTTGGTCTTTCTCCTTCCACTCACTCTGAGATGCCACATTTGTACAGACTGTCTCTGTGTCTTCGTCCTATTCTGGTGTCTTTCTCACACATAGTCACTTCATTACACTCTGTCATGGCGCCATTTCACCACAAACAAACAGAGCTCTTGTTACTGTGGGGAAAACAGGTACGGCTCAGATGCTCTGAAACTGTGACACCATCAGATTAGTGGTTGTATGGCTGCCACAGACAGCTATCTGAGACATCCACAGCAACTTTCAGACTTCATTGGGATTTTGATTGGAGTTATTTCACCACAGGAGTTATGTAACAGTCTTTAAACAATCACAGAAGTGTAACTACAGCCTCACTTTTAAGAGCAGGTTAAAAATATACGTGTTTTTATGTCATTTATTCATGATTGTTGACTTGTGAAATAATAGTCATTTTCTTAAGATGACCATGATCCCATAAAGACTCAGTGTTTACTCATTTACATCACTGAGTATTTTCAGTAAAGTCAACAATGTATGAATTAATATCATCCAAATATTTAGGAATATGAAATTAATTCCACCTTAGTACCACAGGACATTAAAGAGGGAAAACACCTCACTTAGATTATCTTTTATTTATTATTTATTGCAGTAACACTTTATAATACCTGCACACAATCCACTATGTATTAACCATTTGTTACCCATGTGTAAATGGTTTGTTCATGATGTATTAACCATTTGTTACCTATTTATTAATGTTTATTAATGTATTGCTTATACACAATTTATCATAAAGCATTTACTCACACAGCTACAAATGGTTTGTTCATAGAAAATAAGAACAAACGCTCTGTTTATGATCATTTGTGTATGAATAAAGGGAACAAATAGTTATTACATAATGAACAAACATTAAGAAATAGCTAATAAATGGTTAATACATAGTGAATTGTGTGTAGGTATTATAAAGTTTTACGCTTATTACTTATTGACTTTTAAATGTTTGGGTTTTTTTTTTTACTTATTTTATTAATCTTTTCTTTTCATGCACAAGAATTCCAATATGCCTGTTTAAAAATATTTTTTAACCTGTACAAATGGCAATAAAACTATTCTATTCTATTCTATTCTATTCTATTCTATTCTATTCTATTCTATTCTATTCTAGTAAGTATAAATGATTTTTTTTTGCAGATATTTGGTATATGTGAATTTGTATTTTCCATATAACTAGTAAATATTGCACAGTTTTCATCCTAAAATTCATTTGGATTTAGTCAATATGTGTTAAATCTTATGTAAAATCCCCAAAAATTCAACTAATAATTTCATTATTTTAGATTTAATTATTATGTTTCAATGTACTTAATAAAATCAATAGTTTTTAATCAAAGTTAAACCACTTAAAATGTATTCAGTCATTTTAATTGTCGTGTAGGTGCTGCGTCTTTCGTGTTGTCTCTCCTGGAACCGGACCCTGCGAAAAGACCGAGCATCAGAGCTGCGATGGAGGAGCGGTGGATCAATGAGGGCTACGCTAAGAAACCACTTCATACTCTGGCTCATAAAAACAGGTAGAGATGTAGAGCATAACTGTAGTCTGACAGACTGACTGATTTATTGGTCAGTTGTGACTCACAGGGTAGAGTGGGTCATCCAATAACCAGAGTTGTTCACAGTGGTGGATGAATATGAGTGAATATTTGGCATAAAATCTATTCTTATTAATACATTGAACAACAGACACCGTAATATTCACAAGAAATTACCATTGAAGTAAGAACTCTACCAGCCTTTCAACTATTCCTGTCTGAGTGAAACTGTTATCCTTAATCAATGAACAAATAAATAAATAAATAAATGAAAAATGATATGCTGCGATGTGTAGATACACTGGACCAAAGTTTCTGGTTTTTCCCCCACTTTCCAACATGTTATATTTTGTCAAATATGGATCTTCTGCAAAGTTATATTCATGCATTTATCATGAATAGTTCCTAACTTCTTGAACTTATCATCTTTTATCATTTTTACAGTAAAGTTAATGTCATGGCCTCAGTTCTAAAGCTCCAAAATTGATAAGAAATATAAGAAATTCTGGCTGAAATTGTTCATATTGGTTACTAGAATTGATGATATTATTGTCTGAAACTATGGTTAGTCAAAAATATTATATATATCTGCAATGAAAATTACACTTTTGGACAAAGAACCAAAAAGGAAATTATAGGTTGGATGGTTTAGTTGCAATATTAAAAAAAAAAGTTACTGTTTGTTTTTGTTTTTTTTTTACTGTGAATTTACTTACTTACTAGTTTTGTTCACGGATCTGATAGATGAAAATGAACAGGTGTCAAAAAGCAAGTAATTTAGAAAAAAGAAAAACTAAAACTACCCAAACCAAATGAAAATATTATTTATTTATTTGTTCATTTATGCTAGGTTATTATTTTGTTAACATTTATTATTTTTTTCTTAATTTTGTTCCTTATTTTGTTTTATGTTTCTACATTTAATAATGTATTTTATTATTTTTCTTCACTTTTGTGCCATTTGTGTCTTATTTTGTTCATGTTACTTAATATTTTGTTGGTTTATTCTACATTTTTGGCTGTTATCATGAATTTTGTTCCTTTTTTTTTATTAATTATTGACTGTTAAAATTTAGAACTGTTAACATTTCAGGAGTTAAAGGGTTAAATACATAAACTAAACTAAACTAAACTAAAATACATATTGTACTCAGGTCTTGTGTATATATGAGATGACCTAATTAAAGAAGGAACTATTGAAAAATAAAATAAAGCATTATGGGTTCATCTTTGCATACTATAATTCCATTTACATCCACATACTGCATGTGTTTTACTCATGTCATACTATAAAACACAGTGAAGATTTTTTTTTCTCAGGAAAACTTCTGCAACAAACATTATACTTTTGGCTAAAGAACCAAGAAGGAAATCACAGTGAATTTTCTAACAAAATGAAAATTTTTGTGGTCAGTAGTGTAACAGCTTTGTGTATTACACAGCACGACTAAAAGGCTTTCATCATTTTTTTTTTACGCAGTGTGGAAATGCAATCATGTATGGCTCCTCCTGGCAATAATGCATTTTCTGAAATCCACATGAATGAACCAGACTCATTCCAGCTCACAGTTGAAAGTCTTTTTTTTTTTTTTATTTTTTTTATTTTTGCATAACTGGTCAGTTTCTACCAACACACACTTAACAACCCATTAGATTTGTCTCTGCTCCGTTCTCACACTTTATCTTTTTAAGTCAATTTTGATTGGGAAGTTTTTGTTTTATTTTGTTTTTTCCCCTCGTAGATTGTGTCCAGAAGAGCTCAACTCCTCCGTGCTGGCGTATATGACAGACACGCTGGGTTATTCCTTGTCTGAAGTCATCCATACACTCACCACCAACAGACCCTCCGCCATCATGGCCTCTTATCATCTACTGCTCAACAGACTGAGCAGGAGCCAGAAAGGAACCAAGGCCAGCAAGGTTTGAGTTATTAATATTATTGATTATAACTTACAAATAGTGATGTGGGATAGATGGATAGATAGATAGATAGATAGATAGATAGATAGATAGACAGACAGACAGACAGACAGACAGACAGACAGACAGACAGACAGACAGACAGACAGACAGACAGACAGACAGACAGATAGATAGATAGATAGATAGATAGATAGATAGATAGATAGATAGATAGATAGATAGACAGACAGACAGACAGACAGACAGACAGACAGACAGACAGATAGACAGACAGACAGACAGACAGACAGACAGACAGACAGACAGACAGACAGATAGATAGATAGACAGACAGACAGACAGACAGACAGACAGACAGACAGACAGACAGACAGACAGACAGCTAGACAGATAGATAGATAGATAGATAGATAGATAGATAGATAGATAGATAGATAGATAGATAGATAGATAGATAGATAGATAGATAGATAGATAGATAGATAGATAGATAGATGGATAGATAGACAGTTGTGCTTGTGTTGTATTAGACAAAGACATGAAATGTTAAATATATCAACAAGTATTGAATATAAGAATTAAATACAGGGGTATTGGCTATAAACAATATACAATATCAAAGACAATATAAGAGTTTGATTACACAATAGTGCAAAAAATAGTACAAAATTGCCAGTTCCAACAGTCAGTTTTTTGTACTCATTTTCTTTTTTTTTTCCAGAGTTAGAAACATTATTTTCACATATTTTGTATGATTGTGTCCTCTGGTTTTTCTATTGTCTATTTCTATGTATAAATAAATTAATTGATTAATCTGTCTTGTTTTAATCTGACTTTTTTTTTTTTTTTTTTTTAGATATAAAACACATATAAGGTATATTCCAATAAAATATCAGTATCAGTATTGTTGATACTAGCCTGAATTTTACTCTGCAGACTGCAAAGGAAATCAGTTGTTTTTTTTTTTTTTTCAGTTGTATTGAACATGTGGACACGACTTTTCACATTCAGATAATAAAAAATAAATGAAATGCACTAAAAAGAAACTGTTCATTGTAATTTTGATTTGAAGATTGAAAAGGTTTACATCATATCTTTGGCAGAAACAAGAGAACAGTGACTTGTGTCTTCCCAGCAAGATCACCTGGAGAGACAGGAACGGTACTGAATCCAAGACTCAGCAGGTAACACACATGTAGAGAAACTAAAGTTAAACTCTGTATGAATGAAGAATGAAGCTGCCTACTTGTTATTCCTCTAACAAGCCAAAACCAACAAACCCAACCAACCACCACAGTATTATTCTTTCACACATTTGTTCATATTTTTCCATGTGAATCTTTGAACTATAATATAAACACAAAATAGTAGCTCAAATATTTTTCTTACTTCTGATGAAATTATTCCGATAATGTGACTTTTTTTCTATATTTAAAAGTAATTTGACAGTGTAATCTGAAATTTCAGGTTACCCCCGGTAATCTGAAGGGAAATTCAAATTATGGGGGGGTTAATGTGAATGGGGGGGGTATCTTGAAGTCTTTAAACTGGTACAAACCAACATACGACATAACCTTAAGCCTGATTTATACAGAAACAGACATTTTCATCCGGTTCCAGAGGTAGTTTCACCCGTCAGTTTGTCCGTTGGTCCAGAGTTTAGTAACCCGGTGAGCTCCAGGCGAAACGGAGCAAAACCACAGGAAATTGTGGGGGCAGTAGAGAAGCTGACTTGTAAAATTTCGGAATTCCACCTATGAAGAAGGTTCCCGCGAGGACTTAAAAATGGTAATGGAGGATAGAATTTGTGAGCTGGTCAGGTCACGGTGCTTGGGCACAGTGCAGTGGGGTTATCTGAGTGAAGCCCAAAGTAAATGGAATTTTACAAGGGACTAATGTGTCCTAACTCACAGGGCCGCACATAAAAAATGAGCGGGGTTGTGCCACGGGACATCAGCTACCCTCCTTGTATTGAGTGGGCGCACACTCCACCGTCTCGTGCACCTATTTTTTGTCAGTTTTTCATGCCTCCACAGAAGATACATCAAAATTACCGCTTCAAAAGACACCATGTTTCTTGAACCCTCAGCAATGCGACTCCCTACCGCCCCCTACAGGTTTTCAAACGCATAAATACCAGCTCCGGGCACAACGTCAGGAATGAAAAGACGAATTTCGTCCGGTTCCGGAGGTATAAAGCTTGGCCGTTCCAGTAGCTTTTTCGCTCTCTTTTGGTCCCTGTTTTTCTTGTCAACTTAGGTTTTTTCCGTTTTGTCTTTTGGGTCTGTGGTCCTGACGCTGTGTCTTTAATGCTGGTTTCAGATTGACCCATGTGATGAGAAAAGCTCCAAACCGTCCAGCAGACCCCTGAGGGCCCAGCAGACAGCCGACGGTCAGGCCCACAGGAAAAGATCTGACGACTCACACAGGAAGGACCACAAAGAGCACGATGAAAACCGCCCTCCGTCCCCCACCCTACCCCAGCTGCCCCACTCTGCCTCCCCCTCGTTACCCCCTCGCCTTCCCTCGCCCTCACCCGCTCGTCTGTCTGCAGAGAACGGGGCCATTGATGAGGAGATCGCCATCACTTTGGAGCCCAAAGAGACACTGTTTCCTGAGGGTGAGGAGATATAACACCCAATATTCACCACATCCATAGACACACATCCACTACAATGTATAACATAGTGTCAATTATTATTTTCATTAATATATATTTCAGGACTGTCAAAAGATTAATCCATCATTGTGTTTAATCTGATTTAAAATGTTAATGCAATTAAATGGAACAGTTGTTTTGTTGAAATTGTCATTGTCATTGCATATATATTCATATTTTTGAATATTTTATCACTTTTTTTTAGTGTTTTTTTCTGTAAAACATTTTTGAAATATGTTTTTTCATCTCTTTTATGGGGTGAATTTTGGCATGTTTTGTATATTTTTTTCTCCACAATTTTTGTGTTTCTTAGTATATTTTGGAGTAATTTGTGGGAAAGTTGAGTACAAAAAAAACCCCCAACAACAACCCTGTGACATAACAATCATGTTTTGGTCGTGATTAATTGAAGTTAATCCAAAAGAACCTTGTGATTAATCTGAATAAAATGTTTAATCATTTGAATTTGAATTGTCAAAT
The DNA here is from genome assembly GCA_020466265.1 of Siphamia tubifer. Taxonomy (NCBI): domain Eukaryota; kingdom Metazoa; phylum Chordata; class Actinopteri; order Kurtiformes; family Apogonidae; genus Siphamia; species Siphamia tubifer. The sequence goes on along the minus strand of CM035805.1, from coordinate 29,489,813 downwards.
TCAGAATTAACACTGGAATAAACCAGTAACTTTATCTAGAATTAAGTTTAATTCAGAATAGTCATTTTCAACAACTGGAATTAGGTGACTTAACCTTTATTCTGAATGAAAGAGGAATAAACTCTCTCATCTAAACAGGCCCAATGTTCAGCATTTTCCTGTTTCAGTAAACCGTCATTTTTTTCGCTGCTTGTTTTTGTCGTAGTTTCCATGAACAGTAATAACTGACGTATATATTCTCTTGTATTTCACTATCAGTGTTTGGAGACAAGGAGCTTGTCCACCTTTCACCTCCTAAAACCTCTGCCTCCCAACTCTGTGACTCCGCCCCCTGCCAAGTACCCCTGCCCGCCGAGCCAAGCAGAGCCAGCAGCATAACCCGGCCTGTCAGACACCCACACCTGCTCAGGACAACCCAGTCAGACGGGGCAGCAGACCCAACGACAGACTGCTTCCACGACCCCCGCCACCACGATGAACACTCGCATCACTTGAGCATTAATGAGCGCCTGGAGAAGCTGCAGACATTTTATTCCACTGAACCCAGCGGCATCTCACCCAGGATGCTCCTGGAGGCTGACACCCACACCTCACACTCCTCGGACAGAGATCACTTGGGCGCCATGGAGACGACTCAAACATCACCCTCCGCTCCCCTGCCCCGCCTGCGAAACCTGGGGCTGAAAGATGGACGGGGCAGAAAGATGACATGGGTGGGGTTGACTCGACCAGGACCCCCGGGGCTTCTGGTAAACGGGTCCAAACCTCCTGCCTTCCCCTCCCAAAGACAACATACTTTGGTCATCAAGAGCCTCAGGCAGGACAGGGGGAAGAGAAGGGAGCTGTCAGCAGCAGCAGCAGGAGGAGGAGGAGGACCAGGAGTAGAAAGAGCGACCGTGGGTGGAGGTATGAAGAGAAACTCTGTTCAGTTACGTTCATCTCTCCAGCGTCGGGTGACTGATCTGAACCTGCCGCTGCTTCCTGCTGCTCTACAGGGGAAGTCAGACAGGAAGAACCGACTACATGGCATGGACTACTGACCACTGAAGAGTATGAGAGACACAGTAGACCAGACATCTCCAAACTGTTCCACAAAGGGCTGGCGTGGCTGCAGGTTTTTGTTCCAACCAAGCAGCAGCACGCCAGACTGGACTCAATTAATCAACTGATCTCAAGCTTCAGAGAGTCCATTAGTCAAACTGTGGACTCTTGGTTGGTTGGAACAAAAACTTGCAGCCACACTGGCCCTTTGTGGAATAGTTTGGACATGCCTATAGTCTATGGTTTGTATACAGTGCACAAGCTTTATGTGCATTTTTATGAGAGCATTACAATGCCATATACAAGGCCTGGCATTTATACTGTACATTATTTTCAGATATTTGCAGATATTTTGTTAAACTGCTTTGTTTATGGAGGACATTTTTTGAAAATGACAAAGAAAAGGTTCAGTCGGAAAAAGATGCGGTTTTGTGTGAACATAACCTGATACCGTTTGTAGAGAAATGAGGTCAATAAGTAAGAACATATGATGACATGGTGCCAGTACTGGAGTGTGTGAAGTCCTTAAAGGTCCACATGGAGGTTGTATTGGAGTATGGGTTTTGCTCTAAGCCAATCATTTGGTGTTATTGGCTGATTCCAATTTTAAGCAAATAGAAGCTAATCTTGTACACTCAAAGGCAATGAAAATGCAACACCAGTTTGGGACTGAAATAGTTTTTGACTGAAAGTTATTTTTTATTTTAACAATTTCAATATATTAGGTTGATTTTGATTCATTAAATGTGTTATTTGGCTGACTAGGACAATAACAAACACATGCATTAAACATAGTGACCAGAAGTTGACAATTAAAAATCACAACAACACTGAATGGAACAGTCAGTATGGGGTATGACCCCCAAAAACATTCACACCAGCAGGACAACATCTCCTCATAGACCTGACCAAGTGTCTGTAGTTGTCTTGGAGGACTTGTCTTCACTCTGTCTGCAGAACTTTCTGGTTTGGGGTCTGGGTACTCTTGCTGAAAGAGCTCGTCCCAGTCGGTCCCACACATGTTTGATTGACACTTGACGATGTTTCTTTTATCATGCCTTTATATGGGGAAGACAACCATTCTTTCATTTCAACAACTGCACTTGCAGAACTCCTAATTCCATATGTTCTACTCAATATGTACTGTTTAGGCTACGTTTATACAGTGAGGGTGAAAACAGAAGACGCAAAAGTGGTGTCTCGTCTTCAGTTTTTCATCCACATTTATTTATACAAAGACACAACAGTCGGCAAATTACGATTAGATAGTCATGCCAGGCTGGCTATGTGGTACTGTGATACAACGCCGACATGTCCTTTTCTGTTTATTGATGTATGTAATTCTACACCCATCTCTGTTTGGCTATGGTATGTGTGTAAGTTCTGTACAATAGCTGAAACGACTCCTGTAAATTTACTAGAAATGCTAGTGTACGGTGACCATATTTAGTGTAGGGTGACCATATGTCCAGATTTTGTCCCGACAAGGCTCTAAAACCGTACTGCCTGGACGTCTGTCACGCGTCCTTACTGTTTACATTTTGTCCCTAAGTCCTTAGGATGAAATGAGGTTGTCTGACATGTTTGTTGCTTTACCTGCTCATCATATGACTGTAACGTGAAGGTGTATGTGAGGTGAACATATGACGTAAAGACGCACACAACGTGAACATGTGTGTTTCTTGCCGTTTAGACAGAGATGCGAACCGGCATGTCTTCAATATGTCTTCAGATTTGTGAGTATTCACACCCCGATGGCGAAGGCACTGTGAAAACAAAAGGCACTTGTGATAAAATATGCTGTTGTATTTAGCCGCAATCATCTTCGTGTAAACGGCCCAACAACATCATGACCCATTGTGACTCCAACTGTCACATGAAAACTTAAATTGTACAACTCAGATCCTGAGCAAATTGCATTGCATTTTCATTGCCTCTGAGTAACCATTATTGTTCGTGGAAAGGGATAGAAGAGGGGATTTTTGTGAGAAAAAGCAATGGAGGGCTTCATTATAGGAATCATCATGGATGGTCAGAAATGGCTACAAACAGCTAACATCAACAACTGACAGACGTCAACACAAACTTCACAGATATTGAACTTTTTAAATATTTGCTAAAAAGACACAGATGTCATGATTGTCTGTTTTTACTGGTCATCTCATGCAGTGCTTTCCCAAAGGACTCCAACATTTGTAATATTACATGTAGTGCCAAAAGCATTAAGCTGTGACATGAGGTGAAACACAGAGAGAATCTGGTCTGAGGTGGTGAGTGATAGGGGGTTTCCATAAATGTCAGTATATTATTCTTTGTCCATCACAATGTGAAGTGCAGGCTGCACAATGACTCATGGTTCTATTTGTAGTCGCTCTTACATTTTTGTACCAAAAGAAAATCTGAGTAAAAAAAAAAAAAAAAAAAAAAAAAAGAGATCTCAGTTTTCATTTCTTGTTATGTGTGTTTTTGCAGCTTTTTTAAACTTAAAAAAAAGTAACTTAAGAATATACAGTATCAAGCCATTTCTTGTCTCATTACCAACATGATTATGACTCCTGACTGATTTTCACTACTTCCTGTGTAGTCAATTGATGGTTCATTTTCCAGATCTTAGAAGTGTAGTGTCAACAACACAGTACAACATGAATGTAATAAATGTGGGTACAGCACAAATATAGTAGATTTATAGGTGGTAGGCGACACTGCAAAATGGGGTACCTAAAAACAAGAAAAAAAACTAGGAAAAAAGGTACTAAAAAACAAGTAAAATATTTGTCCATGCAGAAAGATAAGGATTTCTTTAATTAGGATTGTAAATCAGCTGACACCATGGTACTGTAAATACTTGACCCTCACAGCAAGAAGGTCCTGGGTTCAATTCTAACCCAAAACAATGGGGGTGAAATCTTTCACTGTGGAGTTTGTAGGTTCTCCTCGTGTCTTCCTGGGTTCTCTCTTTTACTCTAGTTTCCTCCCACCATCCAAACACATGCACCAATAGGTTGATCAGTTAATCAAAATTGCCCATATGTGTATCTGTGTATGATTGTTTATCTCTATTAATTAATGGCTTCAGTATTCCTGGAGAGCGTTTTCATTACAGGATAGTACTAACTTGATATACTATTTATATTGAGATACATATCATTGTATTGATTAGTTTTGTTTAACTTATTATCTTTACTTCCAAAATGCTTTGACTTAATTTCATGTGCAGAATAACAGGAATAATATTAAAGTGAAATTTACTTTTTTTTCATGGCTAATTCTGAATGATCACATTCAGAATTAAGAACCGGTGACTTCATTGAGAATTTAATTTAATTTTGAATTATCATTTCCAACTGGAATTAGATGTTTACATGTTCAACTTAAAGTGAAATTAACCTTTATTCAGACTTAATAGGAATAAAAACTCCCATGAAAACAGCAGGACATAATGTTCCTACTGTACTAGACATGTTTTACATTCATTCAGTTACATTTTTATTAAAAATGTAGTTTAAGCAAACCTAATCAAAATCAATTTTTCTTTTGTCGCCTGTTGTTCCTTCTGTCTCTACACTCTTTTTCTTCATGTCACCGTCTCTGGATCATTAATATTGAGGTGTCCCGCAAAGACGTGGAAGAATCTGGTTGCCACTTTTCGGGGTTGCTCCATAATTCAACGGGTGTCACCTGATCCTCCTATTTGCGCTTGTGTGTGCTGTGTGTGCGTTTGCCGTTTGTTCTGCATGTGGCCAATGAGGACAGATTGAACCCACTGAGGTGGATACATCCCTCACTCTTGTTACCTCTCTGGCTACTTAACAGTGATATGAACGAGTAAGCTCTGATACTGTATCAGACATACACACTCATTCACACTACACAATGGCAATACACTTAACAAGAATGACCGGATAACAGTCAGCATGCCAAGATAAGCCGGTCTGAAGAAATAGACGAGCAGATGTGTTTCCAATCTAGATACCAATCAATAGTATCTGATAACACTTGGATGTTATCAAATCATTTTGGTGTCATTCTTTCAGAGGTGGTCAAAGTACTCATATTCTGTACTTAAGTAGAAGTACAGCTACTTATGTGGAGAAATACTCTGGTAAAAGTAGAAGTACTGATTCAACTCCTTTACTTAAGTAAAAGTAAAAGAAAAGTATGACTTCTCAATTGTAATAAAGTAAAAAAGTAAAAAGTAAAACTGCTTTTTTTTTTTTTTTACTATGGATGAAATAATACAGAAAAAAACAGAAAAAAAATCTAAAATATCCCAAAAATAAAGCCTTTAAAAGTGCGTTACTGCGAAGATTATGTGTTTTATTGGGTCACGGCACTTAGTTTAGTGGGCATGGATAAGACCTTTAGGCAAAATTTAAAACTCATATATAGGAAATTTAAAGAAAAAAAAAAAAGCATAAGTATGAGATTAAAAAAAAATCTAAATCATAAGATAAAAAGTCTAAATTCTGAGATAAAACAGTCAAGAACTCAAAATTATGAGTTTAAAGTCATAATTATGAGATAATAAATGGATAATTCATAAGATAAAAAGTCAAAATTATGATATAGTCGGTCACAATTTCTGATTCACGGCTTATTTTTCATACTGTCACATTTGTCTAGTTTGAAAAAGTAATGAGTGTATTCTGAGAATGTAAGGAGTATAAGGAGTATATTTATATATATAAAAAAAAAAATGCAGGGAGTAAAAGTAAAAAGTTGCCAGAAAAATAAATGCTAAAGTAAAATACAGATATTTAAAAAATAAACTTAAGTACAGTAAAGGAAGTACTTGTACTTAGTTTCTTCCATTTTCTTGCATTCTTTGTTATAAACTGTTAAAAAAAAAAACATATAGAAGGGAAGTTATTATAAAGATGGATTTTGCCAAGTAGAACAGATAAACAATGGCAGCGTCTACCTCCTGATGCAAGTAACTGGACAAACAAAGTATGGAAAATCAATTAATAATGCATGTCGCATATAAAGATGTATCCATGGCTACTGGAACATTGCTTTTACGTGCATGCTACAGTGAACATTGTTCCGTCTGAAGGGCAAGTGCTCATATCATGAACATCGGAGGTCAACTGTTCCATATGATCACACATTCACTGCAGTGTTTCCCCTCTGACCGAATTGAAAGGAAAAAGCAAAAAACAAAAGCATCTTAAGAAATCATCTCATTCCTGTTCTTGCATCTGTTTTCCAAATATATGCAGCAGTAAGTCTGGGTAATATTCTCTAAGTGCCTGAATGAGAATACGACCCAAGAGAGAAGAGTAAATGTATTTAGTGTTTTACTCCAGCAGAGTTAAAGCAAATAGTGAGACATTTAACTATTTGATGCATGAATTATGAGAACATTAGTCATGATTTTTTTTTCCTCTTTAGGAATGAAAAAAAGCAATGTAATTGAAAACATTTTAATGAACCTAATTAGTTTTTACAGAGCTACAAAAATGTCCACTCAGCTTTGATGCAAATAAACGTGTAGTTAAAATGCAATATCATTACACTATGAAATAATAATTTAAAAAAAAATAGTTATTTTTTTTATTTTTTTATTTTTTTTACAAGACTGTTAATTACAGTCGAATAAACACGAGCAATTGATTTACAGGTAAATATGTTACTGCAGATCAGGTATTAAGAACAGCCAAGTTACAGTCATGAGATGATATGGAACTAAACACAGTCAATACAAAAGGGTTTGTGGGTAACATTTTATAATATCTACACACAATTGACTATATTAACCATTTATTACTCATTTATAAATGGGTTGTTCATTATGTATTAACCATTTGTTACCTATTTGTTAATGTCTTGTAAAGGTTCATACTAGTGTCTTCCAAAGATAAATGTAAAATGAAATAATTTTTAACCAACAGGTGCAGTGTTTGTATATCTGCTTTACAGGTAAACAAAGAAACAGTTGTAAACACTGCACCTGTTGGTTTAAAATAATCTAATTTTACATTTACACTAGTATGAACCTTTACAAGACATTGACAAATAGGTAACAAATGGTTAATACATAATGAACAATTCGTTTATAAATGGGTAATAAATGCTTAATACATAGTCAATTGTGTGTAGGTATTATAAAGTGTTACCGGTTTGTGCAGTGGAATGACTGATGAAGGATGACTTCTTTTTTTGTTTCCCGACGACAGACAATGTTGATGCGGTCAACCATCGGTCATTGGTTAACATAGTCCACATATACCTAATAAAGATTCTCCTGTGTGTGTGTGTGTGTGTGTGTGTGTGTGTGTGTGTGCTGTTGCTATGACCCTGCTTCTTCAAGGTTGAGTCGTCCTGTGTTCAGACATGCTCTTCTTTATTCTTCACTTGTAACCAATTACTGTTGAACCCGTCCGGTCATTCTACTCTGACCTCTGACCTCTGACCTTAACCTGACTTTTCCACACAGAGACCTGCTGCTCCCTGGATTAGTTTTTCTTTTTTTAGACCAGTCTCTGCAAACCCAAGAGATAGTTATGAATGAAATTCCCAGTCGATCAGTATTTTCAGAACTACACAGACCAGACAATCTGGCATCAATAACCATTCCATATTGAAAGTTACTTCATTCAACTTTCTACTACATTATAATGCTCTGAACATTTTAACCACATCTGCATGCACTGACTTTCTGCCATGTTTTTGACATATTAAATAATTGTGTTAATAATATACAATTAAACAGGTGTACGTAATAAAGCGGCCATGTGTCTCTTCCTTAATGTTGAAGCTTTGACTCACATATGTTTCTGCTCATATTTATGTGTGATGGTGTTTTAATTATTGTTTTTATTTTAATATGACATGTATACATTTAGTTTTTTTGATTTTATATGAACTCATATGACCCAGTCCTATTTTTTCAGCAGTTCCAAAGATTTTTCTGAAGTGATTTTGTCACCATTTATTCTAATATTATGCTAAGTATTTTGCATTTTTAAGTGTAAATCATCTACCTTCCTAGTGATTATATAGATGTTAATAGATTTTCAAATTAAAGTCCAGTGTTATTGTATCAAAAACAAAGAAAATGTGACATTTTCAGTCAAATTTATCAAATTTTTCATCCACTGTCATTGACCCAATTCCATGTGTTTAACTGGTGAATCAATGCTGTAGAAGATGAAGGTGTTTCCATGGTAACTACATCACCTCTGAAAATCCAAATGGTCCATATCTGATAGCTGAATTTTACACTAATTGTTTGCATGTAATTTTGAAATTAGTGCATCACAAAGGATTAAACTTTGTATATAAGTAAATGATTTTGGTTGTCAGAGGATGTTTGGGTCTTTATGGGTTAATTTAAAGAAGGTTACAGCCTCCTTATTGGTCCACAAGTTCATGTTTGTACGTATGCACTTCGTTACATTTAACCTTTCCACCTCCCCCAACTATAAAAACATATTAATCTTTTTTTTTTCTTTTCTGATTTTCTGCATTTTCAATCATGTTTTTTTGGTGTGTGTGTGTGTGTGTGTGTGTGTGTGTGTGTGTGTGTGTGTGTAAGCTGCATATAAAACCCACTGGATGGAAAAGTTGAACTGGAGCTTGTCATCAGTCATACTGTGAAACTACACCACAGAGTGAAGCCGTTCAGTGAAGACAGCTGAGATAACTTTACAGATTGTCACTTTTTACCTTAGCACAGCTCTCTGTCTACTTTCTCTTGCCTTTTGCCTGAGGTGCGTCATCACCTTTGACCGTTCGCTATACTGTTCTCTGCCCTCAACCTGAACTTGGTTCCGTTTCACCAGCTCTTTGCTGCCAATACGGCAGAATGTAGGTTAAGTTACATTAAAGTTTCAATTGCCGTCATGCCCTGTTAGGTAAGACGCTTCAGAGACAGCCAGTTATGGTAACCAGTCATCAGGGAGGAAGTGTGTGTGTTCTTTGGGATTATTCTACATTACTGAGGACCCCAAACATGTCTGGACGAGACTAGAACTATATTTCGCTAGTTACTTATTAGAGTGTTTTACATCCTGTCTTACATCAAACAGTGACTCCTTTGATGCTCTCCTTTAGTACATGTATTGTGTGTGTTTTTGCACTAATGGAAGAAGGAAAGTCATTTGTTTTAGCAGCAAAAATGAAAACTGGATGTATCCACATTCTGCCTTGAAAGCCGAAACCTTGCATAAGTGTGCACATTATTGATGCATGAGCAGTTATGCTATTATTTTGACATACTGCAGCTTAATCCCTGAGTTAATGACTGATGAGAGATGTGTCTTTCATACAGCAACTGCAGGATTAATAACACAGACAAAAGAATCAAGTGGCTGTTGCCAACATCAAACCTCCACTAATAATAATAATAATAATAATAATAATAATAATAATAATAATAATAATAATAATAATAATAATAATAATAATAATAATAATAATAATAATAGTAATAATAATAATAATAATAATAATAATAATAATAATAATAATAATAATAATAATAATAATAAAAAAATAACATAACAGACTTATATATGCAATGGAGGGTGGAAAAAAGTTTTCAATACACCCTTAAAATGTCGTATGATCTCAAATATTTACAGAATAATCTTTTTTTGCTTTCTCAAAATATATGGCTGCATCCCACAGACAAAAACAAAATGATTTTTTTTTTTTTATTGGTAAAAAAAAAAAGAAAGAATAACTAAACTACAAAAGCACTCAGAAACTGCATACCTTCCTCCACCAGATCACCACTAAAATTCTATCATGATTTCCATGTGTGCCAGTATCAACATTTCCTGACAATTTCATCCAAATCCTACCTGAAAATCTTGCTGACAGACAAACAAACCCCAATGAAAATAAAACCGAACTAACATTTTATCATTATTTGACTTCTATGAAACAGAGCACGCTCAGAAGGGACCATGTGGGTTTGGACAATGGAACAATACTGGCTTCACAGTGGTTCTTAATGCAGTATTTCACAAACACATGTGTCCCAAAAACCTTTTTTCTACCACTGTATGAGTTATAAACCAGAACTCAGCCTCCTATTTTATTTTATTTTTTTTCACATCAGCATTTTATTAGGATTTTTCCCCTTTCAAAGTGGTACAATTTTCAATTATTATGACACAGTTTAGTTTCACGTTTTGCATAAACATAGAAAAGACATAAAAAGAAAAAGAATAACAGGGATAGAGGGGCCTTTCAAGAACAATAAATAAATAACAGTATAAATAAATTACAGTATAACTTATTAGTATTTTTAAAGAAAATATTTTTAACTAGTAAACCAACTTCAATGTTTGAAAGGATCAGATATTATAAACCAGATACACTCACATTCTACATTATAATCTGACCATAAATGCAAAAATCTGTTTTATTCAGTTTTATGCAACCCTGGAATAATTTACCAAAAATGGTGAGGGACTTACCAAATTTACATGCATTTAAACGAACACTAAACTCTATGGGGTATCACATGTAAACGTTATACTTTTTGGGAAGTCATTACTGTTATTTTTACTGCATTGCTGCTGTATTTACTGTGAAGGATGGATACATTTTTGTTGTAAATAATGTATAAATACTTCTATGCTTTTCACTGGGACCCCAGGATGACTAGTAACCACTAGGGCGGAAGCTAATGGGGATCCCCCAAAAAAACAAAAAATTTAAATAGCTTCTCTTTTGGAATTTAATAGTTAGTCATCTCCAGATACAATACAATGTTGTAAGAGATAAAAAAAAATTAATCAAGTTATCAGAAACATCAAAGTCCTTTGTAAAGTTCATAAAGGGTCCCCAAATCTTTTTAAATGTGACAGGGACAATGATGATTTTATTTTATTTTGTATGAAGTGTATGATGTGGCACAGCTTTTCCACAACTAAACTTTACCAGTGGAAAGACTGTGCTGTCCAAAACCTCTTAGTGCTGAAGCAAGAGATTCAGCACCAGCAGGTTGGTTGATTGGTTGATTGGTTGGTTATAAATAATTTGGGATCCAACACAATCTGTTTTGAAATTATTTTTTCAATTAACTTTGTCCCTTTTTAGGTTTTCGCCGCGGACCACGTTGGGCGCAAGGTCTATTGATACTGCTGTGATCACAAAGAAGGCAGCTCTTTGAGGTTTAATTTGACGCCCTGAACATACACGAAAACTCACCAATATTTGCGCACACTTCAGAAGTGTGAAAAGTTGCGAGTATATAGGTTTCGTAAAAGTCAGTAAAGAAATGTGTCTACAGCGCCCCCTAGAAAAGTGACAATAGTTTGTATTAGGCCACATTACGCCCTAGTGAAGTTAGAGCTATGAAAATCGCTACACTTGTTCACCATATGATGATGAACAAAAAACCTTATCATGGCCACGCCCATAAACCAACAGGAAGTCCGCCATCTTGGATTGAAATTTTAAAAATTCTGAGTCATGGATTATTGCTGTCATTGGAATTTAACGAACTCCTCCTTGGCCGTTGGACCCAATGAGCTCAAAATCAGTGAACACGATCTAGACAAGTGGGATATCAGAAGTTATCAAAATTCTTTTGAAAAGTTGCATGGTTTTTGTGCTACGCTGTCGCAAATTTTGCAAAGATTTTGGGAAAAATTACCACTACATAATTTGCTTCAGTTTGGACATTCGAACACCGAATTGGCTGAAATGTTACATAGACGTCTATCTACTGGTTCTACATCCATTTACCTAAAGACATTCTGATTTTGTACTATAGCGCCCCCTAGAAATGTACTTTTATTAAAATGGCTGTAGGTCAGACATACAAACACCGATTTGGCTAAAATTTGAGTCAGGCGTCTATCTCAAGATAGTACATCAGTTTATCAATAGAAAATGTGCTTTTGCTCTACAGCGCCCCCTACAAAGTCACCTACAAACACTAATCTGACTGAAATTTGACTTGGACGTTGTGTGGGGAGGCGGTCTCGAGGGACAGCGAAGGCCTTTGAGACTGCTTGCAGTTTTAATTCGTTTTGTTTTCTTTTTTGTCTCATAAAAGTTGTAGATAATAATATTATTTGCTGAGATTTCATGAATTCAATAAAAAAAAAAAAAAAAAAAAAAAAATATATATATATATATATATATATATATATATATATACATTTTTTTTTTAAATAAAACACAGTCCTGGTCATCTGGAGGCCAAAGGGGTTACAGGTGCAGTGGTTATGGAATGAAATGGATGGTGTTACCCCATTAGCACTTCAATAGTCTTGGGTGTCCCTGAGAATAATCGTTATGCCCATCATGTTGTTTGTGTGTGTTTGTGTGTGTTTGCGTGTGTTTGCGTGTGTGTGTGTGTCAGTCTGGGCAAGCCTGTGTTCCGGCGTGTCTGGTTTCTAATGATGGTCATCCATAATTGAGCATGGACTCACAGGGGGAGCAGTCCAGGGTGGCTCTGTGGTTAACTCGTCCCCGGCTGCTCGCCATAACAGTGTGAGTCTCGGGGGTCAGCGGCGCACAAAACGTCCAGCACCACAGGGCAGCAACCTGAGCCCAAAGCTGTTTAATTGATACCATCTCTGATTAACTGTCAGTTCAGGATCAACACCAGCTAATTCACTAAAAGACGTCCTGAGCTGGGAGACAACTGTGTCACTTTAACCCCCGCACATGGGAGCTGCCCTTAACCCCAACACTCGGGAGGTTAACCCTCACAGCGGGTTCACACTCCAAAAACATGTTAGGTTATCAGGAAACAGGGGCTAAGATGTGCAGTGGCAAATAGGCACGATGTTCAGGCTTAAAATGGGAAACTGCATGAGGTTTAAAGTGAAGCAAAAACCCTGATTTTATAATAATTTAACTGTTTTATTTCATCTGTTAAAAAAAAGTCTAGTTGGCATCAGTTTGCCTTTGTCAAAAACAAAAAGAGACAAGATAAGATAAGATAAGATACGATAAGATACGATACGATACGATGCGATACGATACGATACGATACGATAAGATACGATACGATACGATACGATACGATGCGATACGATACGATACGATACGATACGATACGATACGATACGATACGATACGATACGATACGATACGATACGATACGATAAGATAAGATAAGATAAGGTACATTACGATAAGATAAGATAAGGTGATTTGGCGTTAGTTTACTTTTGTTAAAAAGATATGATATGATACGATGCGATAAGACTTTATTTATCCTACGATACAGAAAAATCTTGATCTTAAAATCACCATTATCCAAAACCTCTTCGATATTTGATTGTGGTAAGTAAGCCTTTAATGGATTCATCATATGCCACATTTTACAATTGACTATTTGTACTGTAGTTTAAACATAACGTTAATCAGATATTTTTAACACAGTGTCTATAAACTTCTCTACATGAAGCAAATATACCATTAATTTAGGAGATTTTCATATAAAATGTAGCAGTAGTGGATATAGAGCTACAGACAATGATGTTACAGGCTAATTAAAAACAAAAATTAGATTCAGCTCCTCAGACACTCCATTCTTGTAAAGGGACAATACTTTTACAGTTGTATTGAATAAAATAAATAGATAAATGTTGTCCACTGCAAAATACATTACATAAAAAAAACATTAAAATGCATCTGAAAAAAACTTGCATTGTCCAGTTCCATTATTTACTGTATAAAAAAAAAGTCAAAACTTGTGCTTTAATTAGTCTGAAGAGGTTTTTAGTCATGATGTCATGATGTCATGATGATGGATTAATCCTTGTTTATGTGTTAATTTTGACAGCCATAGTAAAAAACATGTAAAAACAATAAATATGTGGGGTAAAAACGAAATACTAGAGTTGTATTCAAGACCACCTGTAAGCCAAAACCATGCACACAACAATAACAACGATCATTTCAACCTCACAGGACTTTATTTCAGGTACTAAAGTGCCGACATTCTGACGTCACTTCAGTAAAATCATCAGAATTTATAAACAACTGTGTGTATTAAACTGTTACAGATACAGTCCTTATTGTGTTTCCAGTTTATAGATGATCTCCTTTGGCCTTTGCACAGATTTTATTGTATAACTGTAAGTATTTAAAGCATAAAATATTACATTAAATCTCAGTAGTGACGGTGACCAATAAATCTGACAAAACACAGGCAGTTAAATGATATTCCTGCACATTTGATTTTGACTGGTCTTGAAACTAAATGACATTTCTTCTTTGCTCATGACAGAAATCAGAATCAAGACCAAAACAGATTTTCAGTACAACTTTACTTAATACATATGAACCCGTAAAGACCTAATGTTACTTTTGAGGCACGTTTCAAAAGATTTTTTTTCTCCTCTATTTTTTAAATTTGATTTATCACCATTTTTCCATTTAGTATGCGCTGTAGTTTGTATTTTTTAATAAAAATCTGATATTTTCTAGTTTTTTCATGTAGATTGGACTGAATCAATAACTGAAATGAAATGAAATGAATATTTAAAATGTTTATTATCAAGAATTATATCAAACCTCAAATTAAATTTGAGGTTTTATATCAGAAATTATATTATATTAATTATATTATATTATATTATATTATATTATATTATATTATATTATATTATATTATATTATATTATATTATATTATATTATATTATATTATATTATATTATATTATATTATATTATATTATTACACTATTATATATTATAAAAAACAAAAAAGATTGTTTTTTTCCCTGCAAAAAAGATAGATAGATAGATAGATAGATAGATAGATAGATAGATAGATAGATAGATAGATAGATAGATAGATAGATAGATAGATAGATAGATAGATAGATAGATAGATAGATAGATAGATAGATAGATAGATAGATAGATAGATAGATAGATAGATATATTTCTGTATATATTATTAAATATGTCAGGGTTGATCCTCAGTACAATAGTGTGTAAAAGTCATTCTCTTCTATATGCTTTACATCTTATCTCCAATAATCCCAGTAGATCTCAAGGCCCACTGCACCCGACGGTGGATCACGTAGTTAATGGACGAGTGAAACCTCTGGCCTGAACCCAACACATTGTTTGGTTGAATCATTGCTCCATGAGAGTCATATTTCTGGATGAAAAAGATCCTGTCAAGATAAGCCACCATCACATTTTGCTGCCAGCTGTTTTGACAGGCAACGCTCAGCACCTACACATTCACAATAGAGGACCTGGTCCAAGACAGACATGCAAGGGCCTCCACTTTTAAACATTCTCCCTCAGTGATATACACACACGCTTTTATTAACAGCAAACTGGCCACTTTGATGTTCTGCGGCAGGTTCTCATTTAGGACTAGTTAAGGATTTCTGATGTCTCCCTGTTTGAAAGTTTTCATCCACTTTGAGTCAACACCCTCCCCACTAAAACATATTAGACTGGATCCCTGGGGTTTTAAGAGTTTCCGTGAGTGCAAAGATGATGAAAACAAACACTCACAATGCTTTTGCTGCTATAGACAAACTTGTGGGCGAGGAGACAATCAATTACTAATGAAGTCTGTAACAAAGAGCAGAGCATGAGTCAGAGGTGTTAAGTTCAACACAGATGTTGTTCACACTATGAGCAGTGCTATAAAAATGCCAAATGTTGTTTAACCTGTGAAAGTCGTTTGAATAGGAAATGTATGGAGCAACAATACCTTCAATAGAACATTTTTATATGCTCTATTTATGAGTCTACAGCACCACCTGCTGGGATAAACAGAGCACTGATTTGCTGATACAGTATAAGTCACAGGTGTCAAACTCTTGTCCTCGAGGGCCGGTGTCCTGCATGTTTTAGAGATTTCCCTCTTCCATTACACCTGGAGGCCATTGCATCATTATCAGTCTAATGAGGAGCTGATTATTAACTCTTTAAGTGTCAGCACTGATGCATTCTGAATGGATGATTTTGTTTCAATATTCAGAAAAATTAAACAGTTTTACTTTATTTTGTGCGTGAGAAAAGTGCCAAAAAGCAAGAGGTGGGATTTATTTAAATATTTTATTTCACCATTTTTTTTTTTTTGCTGTGACCAAATGTCAATACTAGTTTTCTTCTTTAGTAATTTTTTTTTTCTCCAAAATTTTCCACATTATTTGTCATTTTGTAAATATTTATTAGTTTTTGTTCATTTTGTTTATTTTTCTACATTTTGGTTCTTTTAATGTTTTAATTTTTCTTTGATTTTCTGCCATTTGTGTCTTTACTTTGCTCATGTTACCAGTTACTTTGTTAGTTCTCAGGAGTTAAAGGGTTAAACTGAATCACATGGGAAAGGGAAATACCTAAAACATGCAGAACATCGGCCCTCGAGGACTGGAGTTTGACACCTGTGTTTTAGAGATTTCCTCTGATTAAGTTTAACCCTTTAACTCCTGAGATTTTAGCAATCAGTAAAAAAGGAAAAAAAAAATTTGTTAAATAAAATAAGCAACAACACAAACAAAAATGAATAATAAACTCACAAAATAATTGGTAACATGAGCAAAGTAAGACACAAATGGCAGAAAATCTAAGAAAAATACTAAAATAAAAAAAATAAACATGTTGAAAAATAAACAAAATGAGCAACAAAAACTAATAAATATTTACAAAATGACAAATAATGTGGAAAATTTTGAAAAAAAATTACTAAAGAAGAAAATTTGGTCCCATCAATTTTAAGTTTGCCTTTAAAAAAAGGTGTAAATAAAATATTTTTTTAAAAAATCTTGCTGACCCCAGCCTCTCATCAGAGAAGGGAAAAGTTATGTGGCCCTGTGTTTCTTACTTTCTTCATGTTACTAATTATTCTATCAGTTTATTATTCGATTTTGTTCATTTTATTGATGACTTTAGCTGTTTTTGTCCATTTTATTGCTTATTTTAATTATTTTTACTGTGGAACTGCAAAATTTTCAGGAGTTAAAGGGTTAAACTGAATTATGTGGAACAGGTATATCTAAAACATGTAAGACACTGGCCCTCAAGGACTAGATTTGGACACCCCTGCACTAAACCCTGTAACACATAGGTGTCAAACTGCATCACACCTGGAAACCATTGCATCATTATCAGTCTTCTGCAGAGATGACGAGAAGCTGATTATTAACTCTGATGCCTTCTGAATGGATAGTTTAGTGTAAATATTCAGAAAACTTCGACCATTCTCCTTTCTTTTCTTTTCTTTTCTTTCCTTTCCTTTTTTTTTTTACAGTGTTTTTACTGAATTCAGGTGTAAATAGCAACTGATTTTGAAAAAGGGAAAATTAAAACTGCTGACACCAAATTTCAATACTAGTTCTCTTTTTCCCTTTAATTATAATTTTGTAAATATTCATTAGGTTTTGTTCATTTAGTTGCTCATTATGTTTTTCTATATTTTGCTCTTTATTTTTTCTTTAATTTTGTGCCACTTGTGTCTTACTTTCTTCATGTTACTAAGGATTTTTTCCAGTTTATTATTCTTTTTTTTATTATTTTATTGATGACTTTGGCCATTTTTGTTTATTTGTTTCTTTTCTTTTTCTTCTTCTTTTTTTTTTTTTTTTTTTTTTTACTGTGGAACTGCTAAAGTGTCAGGAGTTAAAGGGTTAAACTGAATCATGTGGAAGAGGGAAATATCTAAAACATGCAGGACCCCGGCCCTTAAGGACTGGAGTTTGACACATGTGCTGTAGGTGTCAAACTGCAGTCCTCCAGGGTTAGGGTTAGGGTTCTGGGGTCTGGGGTCTGGGGTCTAGGGTTCGGGTTAGGGTTCGGGTTAGGGTTACATTGTTCAGTAGGACCAATACAGGCTCCAGTTTTTCTGTCAATGACTTCATGGTTCAGGCCTTACAGGGTTATTCAGTGTCAAACTTTTTTTCTTTTTTTACTATAAACATCTGGACAAATATGAATCCACCTGACTATAATTTGAGTTGCTGTTCCACCAGTCAAAGCAACATATAAAGCTCAACGCTGCCCTCTGCTGTTCACTACAGAGCAGAGAGTACAAGTATTCAGAGAATGCTAATCTCGCCCCTATTTTGTGCCAATCTCAAGTGTCTATGACAACTTGTTCTTGAATTAGTGCCAATAATGTTATTTCTTTTAATGCGACCTTGACCTTCAACCTTTTGCAATATTAATAATTTTGTGTGTGTAATATGATAATATATCAAGTATTGATTATGTTATAGTGTCATATGTCTATGCTTGACACACAAGTTAGTTTTGCCAGATGTCACCTTTGACCTCCAGAGCTTTCAAAAACTATTGGTTGTAGGTGATAACACCAATTATGACAATTGTAGAAATCTTAATTCCACATCGTTTGGTACCAATCTGAAAGTTCTGTGACCCTCCGTTCATGAGTTATAACCAATAATGTGATTTTGACTTTAGTGAATTGTGACCTTGACCTTTGACCTCAGCTCAAATGGATCACTGCATCTGATGCGCACCATGCATGAATTTTCATGGTGATATAAAGTATTCATTGAGTTATAGCATGATATGTCTCTGCGGACACACACACACTGATTACAAAAAAAGCAAAGTGATTAAAGAAAATTCACTTTTATTTGTTTCTGTACAGTCCTTTCTTTCACTGGTTAAATACAACATCACAAGTAGCCACTCTGAAGCCCTGGAGTGTGTGCCAAGGCAGCATTATACAACAATTTAGACACAAATCGAACACCTTTAGTTCCTTGAAGGGAGGAGATCATAAAGACAGTTTCGCTCTAAAGTCAAAACCCAGGGAAGACACACTACAAAATAAAGCCTAGAAAATCAACAGGGAAGTTAATTTAAAGTTAATTTAATGAAATGAGTTGAGTTGTTTCCTAGCTTAATGACAGAATTTAGTTTGTTCCAAGTTTTATTCTCCTATTCCTGCCTGTTTTTTCTTTTTTTATTGGCACATTTTATTTCAATCAGCTGACAAACATTTCCTTTTCCTATGTTGATGTGATATGAAATCCTTTGTTGCATGTGCGTGTAGTGTTTGCAGACCAGCATGGGGGTCTTTACACCAAGAGCTGGTCCCATCTCCAGACTTGATTTTTTTTATTTATTTATTTTTTTAAGAGAAACAACCTGGGGGTTCGACCTAATCAGCCAGTAGAACAAAAAAACCTTAGAAATTTGAAACGGCATTCTAAACAGAGTGTCGTCAGAGCTATATCAAGGCAGCTTTGTAAATTTAGAGATGATGATCAGGCGTACATGCTGATTAGAGTCTTCCCCTGGTGTACCAGTTCCAGTGTCCCTTGTTTGGACAAGTCTGCCAACCAAACATTTACAGTATAGCTCCAAAAAATAAAATTACATGTTGAAATAATATATGTATACACACAGATATCCATACATACAGAGTATACACCCATACATTAACACACATATACAATGAAAAATGTAGATAACCCGACAGTGCATGGACCTACCAGAAAAAAACCGTCTACCGTTTCGCTGGCAAAACCTTAAGTCTCAGTCACGTCACTACAATCTATGGTCTCCAAAGTCACATATGTGGGGCTTCAAATGTCTTTTTTTTTGGTAATGTGCTAAAAACTGCACACTAGAAAAAAAAAAACAACAAAAAGTGATAAGAAAGACATAGTTTGCTGGGTGTTATGGCAGTAAAATTGAGTCTTACGTTGTTGCTCCCAGTGCTTATAGAATTGCAGAGATGCTACTAGCTTGTCTTCTATGAACATACGAGTACGTGTACGGCCTTAGTAAGAACCGCATATGCAAAATTCAGCTAAATGATCAACAAATGTCTTCACATATTTATCCCTTGTGAGTTCCTATGTACCAATTCTAACATGTGAACACATTTAATTGTAGAAAAGTGTGATTGGGTGATGTTACAACTGAACATTCAGATTTCAAGTTGAATATTAACTCCCGACTGAACTTGACATTTGTAAGGCAAGTACAGGTTTTCCGTTTATTTCTACGTCTTCTTTCGTAAACGCTGACCCAAATGAGATGACAGTGGTGTTTTGTTTTTTTTTCCTTTTTTTTTTTTTTCTTCCTTCTCGGCTGACCTACGAAACCCTGGTTCTGACAGATAACTGTGAGGGATGCATTCATTTCTGGCGACGTTGGATTTTATTTTATTTTTTTTATAAACATCGGTGGAAAAACGGAACTGTGTCGGTGTTTACAGGAGCCAGGTTATACATACGACCTTCTCTGAAGATATGAAAACAACACTGAGAAGCATTTTGTCTTATTGAGCCCTGCAGTGAAAACCTGCTGAGTAAAATATGCAGCCTCTAGTCTGTCCACCTTTGTCGTGGAAACAAAGAATGTATGAAGCATTTAACAGACTGAAAACACAAAAAGCAATTAGTCGCAACTTATCAGACAGACAATATAAAAAGGTGTAATAATTATACCGATGTGGGCCAGGTGCTGTCATGGCATTTGCGGCGTCCTGTGTGACCGCTTGTTCCCTCAGAGTGAGTCCGCTCCTTCATAAGGCTTTTGGACACACTCTTCATTCAAGCGTACTGCAAGTAAACCACACAGCCTCATCCTGGTAACCGAGAACAACTAAAATGATAGCGAATATGTGTGCCCACACAAAAAAAAAAAAAAAAAAAAAGGTAAAAGGAAACGAATCAGCATGAAGACACGACACCTCAGAAGGTAGGGAAGCCGCGAGGCCAGTGCTCAGACAGAGGTCAAAGTGGTAGATTAGTAGAATTCAAAAGGTCAGAGGTTACCCCGGTCAATTGCCCTGGTTAGTTGATATCCAGCTCTGTGTACACAGGACAACTGTTCCTACAGAGCAGATTCTGAAGTTAATTAGAAGAAAATGTTTGCAATATTTTACAGGAGTAATTACTTTTAAGATTCATTTCAGTTTGAAAATAAAATGCCACAAACCCCTCAATACATATAATAAAGACATAACTATTAACATACATTATGGTGATTCCAAATAGAAAACATCCTATGATAAAACTGACTGAATCTTTAAACTCTGGGTGTGTGAGCCACAGGTGGCCAGAGCTCAAAGGTTTGGTCAGGCTTTAGAGAACATTACTTGAGGCATTCCTGTTAATATAATTAAACTGAAATGGCATTTCCCCAAGGCATATAATACATTCAATACTATGCGAGTATCTGTGTGTGTTTGAAATACCTGCCATGAGATAGAGAGTATCTGCATGAAAGCAGAATGATGTACTAACATCTGTGTATATCCGTGTGTTTTCATGGCTTGTCTGGGCTCCTGTCCTCACGACTGAAGCACATTTCCGTAGGAAACAACTGCACCTCGTTGGCTCAACCGAGTTTGCCAATCACCAGTGGCGGAAGCCAGAGCCCCTGGGCCCACCCCATGGCCAGGTTTGGTATATTTGTTTAACAAAATGTCTGTGTGTGTGTGTATTTGTTTTGGGGAGAGTGGAGAAGAGGGCCACAATCCATTCCCCTTGCAGTGTCCTCATAGATGGAGGGGGAGAGGAGGGGATGCGGTTTCCGTGGTGATGAGAGTGAAGTGTCGGTAAACGTCGGAGGGGAGGAGCTTAGACCTCCGCTCCTTTCAAGCCGATTCGCTCCTCCTCCTGTCAGTCATTACTGGGTTTCTTGAGGGAGAAAGCAAAGATGCTGAAGTGTCCACTGAGCTGTTGCACCTAGAAAAGAAAACCACAGCATGTCAACAATACAAGACATTTGGTCTCTGATGTATGAACCCTTGTAAAAGACATGGGTGCAGTGTTGACACCTCGAGTATTGTATTTTGTTTTATTGGAGGCAGAATTGACCATTTTGGAACTAGACAATAGAGCAGGGACAGACTGGAAGTAAACTTCTAAGCCAAAACTGATACCATCTCAGTGAAAACACTGTCCACACTATTAACTAGAAAATGTTAAGTTCAAGTATAATCTCCCCCTCTCTGGTTGTAGAATAAGATCACTTTAGTTTCCATTATCAAGAACTTTTACAGGATAGGAAGATTCCCCATGATTAACCCCCTACCTGGAGGATCCCAGGCTGCTCATTGGCTGACCTTTCACCTTTAACCAATCTTGCTTACTTGTTTAGACCTGCTAAGGCAGCGGTGGCCAACCCTGGTCCTCACGTCCACTATCCTGCATGTTTAAGGCATTTCCCTCTTCCAGCACACTTAATGGTCGTTATCAGGTTTCTGCAGAGCTTGATGCTTGATGATAGGCTGATCATAATTTGATTCAAAGAGGGATACATCCAAAGCATGCAGGGCAGTGGTTTTCTAGGACCAGAGTTGATGACCCCTGTGCTAAGGACTTATAAAAAGTCCTTACTGGCATAAGTCTTGGTACCATCAACTTCACCATGACAGGGTGGTTAAATTACTGTCAAATATTCTCAAATACTTGTTAAATTACGTATTTGCCAATAATAATTTCATCTGTGTGTAGTGTATAAAATCACTCATTTACCGGCTACCTCACATACATGTGCATATAGCGTAACACTGAATCAGTGCCAGCCTTAGATAATGTGGTCAACCTATACCAAAAGCAAACAGTTGTGTAACTGCATTCTTTGACAGTTTCATTAGCACCATTATCTAACCACGACTAGAATAGTGCTGTCAGTGGAACAATACTCCTCAAAGAAAAGTCTCCCCCTTCAACAAACAAGCTGTCAAACACAACCATTAATCAGCACCCACACAGTAGCTATTAAAGCTCTGAAATCACTGCAAAAAGAACCATCACTTCACTAACTATAGGGTCCAAATATGTGTTATTGTGGTCCACCCTTCTGTTTCTTGAATACAACTTTTGGTTCCTATCAGACATCTTGACCAGCTCTAAATATGTTGTAAGAAAACTTTCATTATGATTTAGTGTTATATAAAATTTTGATTGATTATTGTAGTAGTTAATAAATAACACTACTAAGACTATCACATGATTTTTTGTGCTAAGGCAACTCAGCCCATAGTCACATCTGACTTCAAAAAGTAAAGATGGAAGCAGCATCTGTCTGCAATGACTGACACAACAGTGGCTCCATACACTTATCATGTTTAGTTTATGCTTTTAGCTTTGTGTGTCCAGGAAATACAAACAGATGTTCATCCACGTGTGTGCTCTCACCACTGATACGCCGTAGTGTATGTGTGCCAGTATGACAGCAGCTGTCCACAGGTACAGCAGTAGCATCTCATTGGCGACCACTCCAGTTACAGCTGACAACACCACCACTGTCATGGGCAGCAACAGCCAGCTCAGCGCCTGGCACCGTGTGTTACTCATCTGACACACAATCAGCTTACACTGTCACACAAAACAGAAACACATGTTTAACATCCTGGTCTAAAATATAGAAATGCAGAGAATGAGAGACAGTGGGCACTGAAGAAATCTGAAGACTTACTGTAACGTTAGCAAAGGCCGTCCCCACCATGAGGTAGAAGATCCTGGGCTGTAGCTCAAGGATCTTGGATGGAGAGAAAACCACCCAAATGGTGGAGAGGACAAAGAGGAGGAAGGGAGAAAGAAAGGGCAGGAAGGCCTCGTACAGGCTGCTGTGCTTTAGAGTGTTACCGCGGTAAGCTCTGCAGAAACAAGAAGAGGGACACACTGATATTGTGGTTACCTGCACAAAATATTCCAGCTTTTGCAGTTGTTACAATGATATTTTGACCAATTTTTTAACATGAAAATAAACATTAGCATTTACATATGACA
Organism: Siphamia tubifer; assembly: GCA_020466265.1. Lineage (NCBI taxonomy): Eukaryota > Metazoa > Chordata > Actinopteri > Kurtiformes > Apogonidae > Siphamia > Siphamia tubifer. The sequence continues at coordinate 29,466,095 of CM035805.1, read as the reverse complement.
CGAAAACATACACACATACACACACAAACAAACAAAACTGCTTACAGTAATATAATTATTAAAGCGTGTTGTTCAACAACTCATACAAAGAACAGAATGTCTGGGGTTGCCTTTGTCACTTTTAGGAATAAGCTAAAAATGACATTTATCTGTATGTGAAATGGTCGGAGCTCATATAGCACATTTTATGCACCCGTGGTGCCCAAAGCACTTTACAATTCCTCACGTTCACCCATTCACACACCAACTCATACCAGTAGACGGCTGCTGCCATACAGGGCGCTGCCTGTCCCTACTGGAAACAACTTAGGGTTCAGTTTCTTGCCTTCGATATGTGGACAGTCGGAACCAGGATTTGAACCATTGAACCTTTGGTCACTGGACGACCCATTCTACCAACTGAGCCATTATTATCACAAATTTTCCTCCCACAGGGTTCCTATGGGCTTTTACAAGTTAACTTTAAACTTTTAAGACCTTTTCAAGATTACTTAGAACAGAATTAATATCCATTTCACAGCTAAACTAGTATAAATTCATGACTCCTCGAATTTAGGGAAACAAGAGTTTGAATATTACATACATACTGTACACAGAACTGGATGTTCTATAATCATTTCTAACTGAAGGCTGCAAATTTGGTGGTAATTAATTCCTATTTTCAATATAAATTGTTGGGTTGGAAAGGATGGAGCTGAGTTGAATAAAGTTAGTGTCTTTCTGGACATTTCCCAGACACATTAAAACACAGTGCACTGAACCAGTTTATGCCAACAACTCAAGATTTACTATATGAAATGTAATGACCAAAAACCTTTAAAAAAACGTACTAAATACAGATTTCTAAATTCAAGACATTTAATACTTTTTAAGACCCAGTGGGAACCCTGTTATATCATGCTAGTGTAATTACTACGCTCTGATTAATGGCGAAATATTCGTGTATATGTAAAGGGAGTACAATGCTAGTCAAGACTTCACTTACTTAAGGACATTGAAGAGGCTCATGGGTAAGGTCACAGTGAAGGAACAAGCTGAAAATGAACAAAGACAAACTCTTAGGGTTGTCGCTGCAAATGAACAAAATGTGTTATTTTATGGTGTGATGACGTTAGCTCACCGACAATCATAAAAGTGAAGAGGTCTCTGTAAAGGAATCTCCAGAGGACCGGCTGGTACCATGTTTCTACGCCGACCACAGCAGTGACCAAATAAACTAAAGAAATAGTCTGAAACATAAGGTAAAAAAAAAAAAAGTCAGAACTACTGAGGTAAGCGCGCTATTGGTTGTTAATATTCTACATTTGTCCGTGTTTGTGTGCTCACCACTTGGCTGACGTCGTATCCCCATGGCAGAAACAAGATGCCAGTATTGTATTTTTCCCAGTGGGAGAGGATGAAGGAGAAGAGCACCACCCACAGGATGTAATAGAGCGTTGCCACGCCCACACCGCTTTCCCCACGGCCGAATATGGAGTAAACGGTGGCCACAAAGAACACACACGCCCAGCTGTCCAAGCCATGGTCAAAAAGTTCCCCTAGTGGTGTGGATGAGTTAGTGCGACGCGCCTGTTTCCCATCAACACCGTCTAAAACAAAACAAAAAACGACACGCATCATTACATCTGACACAAGTTTATATGAACATTTATACAAGACTATGTAAACATGCATGATGCTTTTTTTTCTCCCCATTCACCACATTTTTATTCAGCCAACACTCTCTGCCCACTCTCACATAACTTGCTGTGAGAAAAAAAAAAAAAAAAAAAAAAAAAAATCTGCATTCCTTCTTCCCACCACTGAATTTACTTTCACAGCAACTGATCTGTACTATATTCATCTGATCCACACATGGAAGTATTCTGTGAAAACATCCTCATGAGGAAGCGCCATGTGGAAATTGGATTTAGTATCTGGGTTCACCAAATGGTCAGTTAGATTTTAAAACTACTTGGTCGAGTTCACAAGGTACATTTGCAGACCACGACACAGAGAAAGAATGTCTTTATACAAAACAGGAAGTGGGAAATTTGACCACCTTACTTATCATTGTATTCTCAGTTCAACACACAGTATTTTACCTGCAAAGAAAAATGCCACTAAACCAAGTTAAATATAGATACATAGATCCTTTATTAATCCCTTATGGGAAATTACAGTGTCACCATTTCATCTTAAAAACAGCATATACAAACATTCATAAAAACACACTTAAATATTACATCATATATATATATATATATATATATATATATATATATATATATATATATATATATATATATATATATATTAAAAACAAAATACTACCAAGTTAAAATACAATAAATAATACTAAAACTAAAGTGCATTTACTTGTCTGCATTATAAAACTTAATAGCAGCAAGGATAAAAGTCTTCCTGTATGTAAATATATTCGAGTATTTAAAGCTACTTATGAATTTAACTGGTTTACAGCAAACATAGCTTTAATATCAGCAACATGCTTCCATTGTTTGTATAACTGTACAAAACAAATCCTCCAGGAGGCACCGTAGAAAAAAAAAAAAAAACAACAAAAAAAATAAAGCAATGCAGATGGTGTGAAGGGGTCACAACTCACCAAGTGTGTAGGCCAAAAAGTTGAAAATTCCTGCAGCAACCCAGACCCAGCTGGGCACATGGACATGTCCTGCAGCTGAAACATAAATACATTGTGAAACATTATGCAACACAAGACAAAGGCATGCATGATCTAAAACTGAAGAGAAAACACTTGCCTGTAATGAAAACTAAGAAAAGTGTATGAGATTGAGTCAACATTGTACATTTTCATAAGATGTAATGAGTTAGTGATTACCCTGTGTTAACCTGTGCAGTGCTGTTGTAGTAGCTGATGGACTTTGACTCTGTCGCATTCTTTAAATATTGTTGCACATGTCAACACATGGGATCGGGTAACTGAGCGTAACATGCACTCCCTCCCAGAAAAATAACAGCCGAGGCAAAAAGCAAACGGGCAGTTCAGTGTACTTACCCGAGGCGTCGAAGTCAAAGTCATAGAAAGCCAGCATAACAAAGTTCAACACAAGAAACATAAAGCCTGTGAATGTAATGAGGTTTGGAGCCAACCATGTGGGTAAAAACTGTGGAAACAAAAGAGAACAATAAATGACTGGACTTAAACAACCCTACACCATGAAGTACAGTGTTGGTATGATTCTAATGACATGAATGAAGTCACATTCTGTCATTACTTCTGTTCGAAGGGGAAGAGGTGAAGTATGTAAAACGTAGAACAATATTTAACATATAATATATAACTATGCATGTGTCTGTGATGAAGCTGCACCAGCATTAGATTTTGTTTTTCAAATTATTGTAAATCAAACAGGAGCATTTACTTTATAATTTAACAAGCACTTTGAACCATTTTTGTAAAATTTCTACACACTACATTAACCCTCTTTACAACAGCAATTTGTCCAGCGCTGGATTTTGTATTTCACAGCATTAAAATGATTCTAATTCCTCAACAGTTTACAGTACATCATCCTCAGAATGCAAATGGCATAAAAAAAAAAACTGAGATTCTCAATTTTTCAATACTTTATAACACTTAATGGCAGCAGTGTGGTACTTATACACAGGCTATGAAACACTTGGAAACAACAACAAAAAAATGAAGCCCTAACATGTGTTCTGAATGTTCAAAACCAAAAGGCATGTTTGAGCAAATGCAAAATAGTTGAAAATGTATTTCTACAATCTCAAAAAGTTTGGTTATGGACATTTACAGTTGTTTTCGATAGTAAATATGCAAAAACTTCATGTCTTTTTTTTTTTTTTTTAAACTAAACCACACTTTGAGCATGTATTATTTATAATAATGATAATTAACGGACAGATATTGAAAGTTAATCTATTTCTGAAAAAACAAAGGTGCGAAAGAATTGTCAAAAAATAAATAAAGTAATTAATTAAAATTGACAATTCCATTGTAAACATGAAAACACCTAGGTGTCCTGTTATAATGGCAGTCTTAAAAAGGTTAAATATACAAAATAAGAATGTAGGATTGCCTGTTTGAAGAAAATAAATCATTAAGTGTGAATATAATACAACATAACATGGGCAATAAATGAAGAAAGGAGAGTTTACACATGAAACCCTCAGTTTAACACATATTTTCTTACACTGCAGGTCACCAAATGTGCGTTATATGATGTCAAACAATTTTCACAAGGTAATCTGCTGCAGTCTGTCCTTTCATAGAATGTGTTTACAAGAAACCTACATGAAAAATTTAACAGTCTGTGCATACTATCAGGTAGCGCATTAAGAATTTGGTATATCTCAAGTGCAGACAATATGAGGTGATAATTCTAATGAGTCCTGACACAGACAGAGAATTACTGGGGGATGTCTGTCTATTTGCTTTGCCACAACAGACAGCGGGGAAGCCTCATCAATAATGTAAACTGGGAAAACACACACAGTATACGTTCATGCACACACAGATCTCATCTAAACATGCAGGAAGAGTTGAACAGGTCTTTCTCACCTTCACCACAAAGTTCCAGAATGGGTGCATGATGTAGACAGACAAGGGATTTGAATCCACCGCGCTGTACTGTAAAGTAACGACAGATACTTAATCAGTCAGGTTGTGATTATCATAGACCAACAGTCCATCTGCTGTGATTTACCTTTTTCGGGAGTGAATTTATCATAAAACAGAATATCACTTCACATGAAGGTTCTTTAAAAGACATGTTGGGGACTTTCATCATGTGTTTTGTTAACTTCATCCTACACCCTTTCGAACAAGGTATAATTATCTAGGATTCTAAAGAGGTGTCGTTTTCATTTCTGCTTAAACACTTTGTATGTTTTACTTATTTTGTTTTTACATGCTCGAATAAAGAAATAAATGAAATGTGAATACTCCAAGCTTATTTCAGACATGTATACAACAGTGTGACACAAATTCTTAGCAGAACTCAACAATGAGCCTTGCTCCCTGCCTAAGGGACGTTGGGTAACTCTAGAAACTCACTCATCTGACTAGACAGTTGGTTAAAAGGTATTGAACACAGATTTTTTTTCCAAGAGCCGATAATGGAAATAGGTGAAGAGTGAGATACTGCAACACATTCTCATCTCTTTTGAGTTGCACGTGCATCTTAAGACTGACAACCGACTTTAGTGATCCTTATTTGACGAATGCTGATCAATAAAACAATTTTAGTGGAGAAAATATTAACATTGAACCCTGCTCTGGTGATGATAATAAAATGTGTGACAAAACTCCTATTCAAAGAGAAATAGAACCTGCCTTGTCACTGCATTTGCTGTAAATATAACATAATAATGATATAACAGAGCTAACAGGGATGCTGATTAAACATTATACTCAGCAGTCGTTCTGACAGGTACAGCAGCTTATATTGTGTCCACATTACTAATGATCCAATTTGTTTGTTACAAGTTTATTTTTTAAAGACTGATCATCACAAATGATAAACTCACAATTACAAATTATGATTAGCCTGTGTTCTGTAATGACAAAGACATATTTTACAACATAATCAAAACAGCTAATTTAACATCACTACAGGTATAGAGTTGTGAGGAACTTTCACACCAAGCAAAGTGGCTGTGCAATGTGCAAGAAAATATGAAAAGCAAAAGGAAGGATGATGGTATGGAAAGCACAGCGAGGCCATCTGTGGACACACATGATATTTGCTTGCACGTCTGTGCTCCTTTTAAAAATACAAGCCCAGTGCCAAATACAGCCTCATGCCTCCATCACTGCCACTTGTCTTCTTCAGTTGTTCTGTAAGTGATGATTGTAGCACAGTAGTTAATGCACAGAATGAGCCACTTAAAGACCAATTACTGGAATAACTGCCTGTCATGACTTGACAAATAGCTCAAAGGAGCAATTTCATGCTAGAGTCAAAGGACTGGATTTTCAATAGTTGTGTCAGTGAATAAAAACATGTTTTAAGGTTAAAACTAATTATGATTTTGATGGTGTAAAAAGAATTTAAACATCACATGCAGCCAATGAACAATCACTGTCAAAACAGATTAAGATACTGGACACTGAGGGTGTTTGATTAAATAAAAGATAAGATAAATAAAAGAAAATATAGTTCCAGATTTTAAGAATTCAGCACATCCACAGTGTCCAAGTGAACATATCCCCTCAGAAAATATAATATTCTGAGAGACTTCTGGCTAGTCCCAGACATAAGAGCCTCCTTGTATCTCTATAGACATGTGGATGTCCTCTTTATGGCTGTTAAGTGAACAGTATGAGGTTTGTGTGGACACTAGACAGCTTAGAAAAGTGAATTCACATGTTGTTCTCAGTTTGCTGTCGGTGTTTCTCCCTGTCAGACTAGCTCAGGTTGAGTGGATCCATCTACTTATCTATTACACCAGCTTCTTGGCTTTCTCTCTCATCTTACTGTTCAATAATAGCAATAATAAGTAGATGGCGTTTGGTGGAAAATTTTGGAAAACGTGGACTAGCTGAAATGTGTAAAAACATTTTCTAAACCTTTATTTAATTGCCAAACACTTAAGAAACGGAGGTGGCTAACTATTAGCACATTTGCGCCAATGTCAAGGTACAGACATTAACAACAACTCTTCCGGTTGTCTATTTCATATTATACTCTAAAGCTTCCGCCTACATAAACCTACACCACTTTCTGAGAACCTATTACAACAATTGAATAATTGTAACCTTGTAAAACTATACGTGTACATAGTTTGGTTTGAGTCCAATCAGTGGCATATAACATGAACTAACCAGGCTATTGCTTTATTTCACTAGAGAACATTTTAAAGCTTTTATTTCTAAAGAACACTGATCAACATCCGGTTTGGTTTTGGCTGCCTTTACACACTTGTTTCTGACAGGGAAGCACCCAGCAGATCGTGACAGCTAGCTGCTATCGGGTAGCCACAATACACACACACGCACACGCGCGCGCACACACACACACAGTTCAGAGGCTAGCTGCTAACATGCTCCATCAATCTCTTAAGGTACCTTGTATTTATCGAAGCCCGCAAGCTGCTCCTGAGTGACATATTCGTAAAGAGCCATGCTGGTGCAGAGCGACTCTGAAAGGACAGAAACAGATGACTATCTTCCTCTGGAGACGCAGACTCCCACTGTTAGCTGCCAAGTCGAAGTACCATCTAGCTTAACCGCTGTCGTTCACGCCGGGTGAGCTCACTGAGCTGATGTCGAAACATTTGGGCCACTCCTGGTGAAACACCCAGCTGATTGAAGCTCACTAGCGCCACCTCTGACCAGGATGACAACCTTAAATACAGGCAATATATAGCATGAAATAAAATGCAGTAAATCAAATCGTTGTGTTCTGAGACAACAGAGAGGAACAACATTGGCAACGACGTGACTTTCTACATTATTGTTCTATTGAATTTATCATCGACGTTTGCCCTATATGTGACGTGGCTTTCCGCTGAAACCGGAAGTAAGTCACAGACAATTTTGCTGGTCTGATGCTCAGCCGCTAAGGGTTCAGTCAAAGCAAGATCGAAACGGAATATAAGCAGCAATGTAAGTGATATAAGATAACGTATTCAACTTTTGTTTTAGTTTCATGCATAGTACTCCGTATATTGTTAGGTTAGCATGTGTCACTTGCGCTAAGCTAGGTGGCTGTTAGCATATTTTTTGAAAGCAGCACAACCTGCCAATATTAGGCATTTTATATTTTTTATCTGGCGAACGTCGTCAAATACTGCCCTGGATAATCTTAAACCCGTTTAAGTAATTTAGAAAATGTTTAAGAAAAGTCCAGTGCTCTCCCTGGAAAACGTAATTTTATGTGCTAGCAGTTAAGCTAACTACAGGGCAGCTTGATTTAACTAAATGTGTTGGTGTGAAATGATGCCCGTTTGATGCCTGTGAACACTTATAAGCTAAATACTGCATGTTTATTTATTTATTTAATTAATTAATGTACCAATTGTTACTCACGCCACCTAACAATTTTTAATGGGCCCGAAACTCGATGATGCACAGTATACAGAATATAATTACAAGGAGTGTGCAGTGTATGTCTACATGGCTCTAATATTGTCTCTTCTTTCCAGAATGGTGACAGACGTGCAACTGGCCATATTTGCCAACATGCTTGGCGTGTCATTGTTCCTGCTGGTAGTTTTATATCACTACGTTGCTGTCAATAACCCCAAGAAGCAGGAGTAGAGGCTCCAAAATATTGCCTGGAGCATGACTGGTGAGTGCCAAACATTTAGAACCCCACAGAAATGAACCAGTTTTAGAATCTAGAGAAATAAACAGCCACCTCAGTAATGAATGAATACATCTGCTTATGATGTAAATTTCAGTGGTGATTTTATTGGTTACCACCTGGAGCCAGGTTTTGCAGATGCTGATAGTTTGTAAAATGTCCAACTGGTTGTTTTGTGTGGCTACTGACAAAAAAAATCTAAAAACATAGAAATGTAAGTCATTATGGCACGCTTACAAGTTCTTAAGTAATTCTAATCTAGTACAGCTCTGAATTCGCATCTGTCTTCAAATGTGTACTGTTAAAATGGATTGGTATTGTAGTCAACAATCACATTCATGCTATCCAATGACCCTTTCTCTCATCAGGTGAGATGACAATTGATGATGCCACCCTGGAGACAACATTCCCTCTTTCCAGTGCTCACATGATTTCTTTGTTATTGAGATTGGACAATGTTATTTTGTAATAAAATATATGAATTCCATTTGTCTTAAATTCCTCATTATTTGACACAAGTTGTTAAAGATAATGCACACAATAGTTCACATTTTATTTCAAGTATATGAATTCACACAGGTTTTGTTCAGATACAGTATTGTTTGTCACAGTATACCTAATTTTGAAATGCTTAACATTCACATTGAAAAAGATACATCTGTAATAAGTTTCATTACATAAAATATTTGACTGAATACACAATAGTTAAGGACGAGTTGGTATGGGAGAGCAGAACGCCCTGATGGAATGTAAGTATATTTAATATAGAGTGAATATAAAAAGCATACACATACCTGTGGGACTTTTTCCATGTTGTACACTAAATGATTTGTTTACATTTGCTATATACTATTACGTATATATTCTTTGCAAATTTGAATCTTCACCATATGAATGGAAAGTGCAGTAGAAGGACTTGTTCTATCAAACACGGATGTTCATAAGGTTAGATTATAGCTATTTACTAAAAAAAGCCAGGTATATTGCAAAATGCAGCTGTTCTCTTTACCACATCTTTCAGTCTCTGTTAGTATTATTAATTATCTTTAACATTAATAACACCATTGGTGTTTTCAGCCTCTGAAACCCCCACAGTACCCTTCAGTTTCAGTGAATGTCCTGATCAAATGTACACATACACACTGTAGTCCAAGAGAACATTTTTGGCATCAGCCCATGTGCTGCTGCAAGTCATACAGTATATAATGGCATGTGGTCAGTCCAGCACAAATAGAGGTCAAAACGGTCACTAAAATGCAGTATATACAGTCTTCTATATTTTATCTACCAACATTATCCAAGGGACAAGATATACTGGATAAGTGGAACCTAAATATTGACTAGTTTACTTCGGAGTTGGACTGAACAATTACTGTGTTGTCTCACAAGCTCCCAATCGATACCTCCTGAGTAAATTCATTGCCAGTGCCTCCAGAGAGTGTCTGGGTCCAACACCTGTCAAGAGTAAACACTCACAAGAAAATACTTAACAGTAAAACCTTGGAATTTTAACACTTTCCCCCCCATTGATCAGTACTTGGCTGTAACTTTGCAGCAGATTAGTTAGGTATTTGAACTATTTTGAGGTTCTAAGTCTAATCTTTATATCTAAAATGATTCAGTAATGTAAAAAATGAAAAAGTCCAACAGTGGGTGAATACATTTTATAGTCACTATGTGCACATCACACAATCTCATGAAAAAAAACAAACTATCACATTACTATAAATACATGATTCACTTCACTCACATTTGTTTCTAATCTCATAATGGAACTATGACTTAAAAGGTGCCTTAATAGGAGTCAGCCTGTTATAATAAAGCGGCTGATGGTGACGACATTTATTACACTGGGGAACAATTTTGAAAAAAAAAAAAAAAATCTGTTAAAATTTTTATGCTGATTAAAACCATGTTAGCTGTAGTAAGACTTACCAGCTGATTACAATTGGACTCGTCTACAGCTACATGACAACATGTTTATGCAGTCACAACTGAGACAGTGCAGCTCCTAATAGGTCAGTACAATTACAGTAGCCATATCCTTTATAAAAACAGAATAGTGTTAAATAAACATTGCAGTCATGTCTGTTTGAAAAATCTTATAAAATAAGCACATACACGATAAGTACAGTATTTTTCATATGTTTTAAGAAAACAAGGATCCTATAGTTTTTAAAAAAAACTGCACATAATAGAGACAAACATCAGTAATGGATCCCACACTCAAAAATTAGTTAAAAAACAAAACAAAACACAGCTGTCAGACTTAACTAAAATTGTGTTCCCCAGTGTTATCAGTGCATAACAGTATTGGTCAGAGTGCCTTTCATATATTTTTGGAAGTGGTAACAGGAGGTACAAACTAAAAACAAACAGTGTGAGGTACAGTAACTTTAGTTGAAATGTTCAATGTGACACATTTGAGGTCAAACTGAAAATGTGTGCATTTTCCCTTCTCAGTGGCTGCTGGGGTGTTATTGAGCAAGGCACTTAACCTCAAGAGCTACTTCAGAAAAAAAAAAACTGCCATAAAGTAATATTGCACATGATTGAGCCCCATCTTTACCCCACCCATGTGATGAAAATGTTTTATGTTTTTGGTAATAGGTTTGTGGTAATACAAGCATATATAAAGTCAGAACAGATATTAAAGCAGGGGTCTCAAACTCATTTTCTTCAAGCCTGATTTAATTTCCAATGGACCGGTCCAGTAAAATAAAAACATAACCTATGAATAATAACAAATGTAAAAGTTTTGTCTTTGTTTTAGTGCAAAAAAGTATTAAAATTAAGAAAATATGAAAACAATCCAAATAAAAACTGAAATTTCTTAAGAAAAACAAGTGGAATTGAATTTCTATAATTAATAATAAGCAGAAAAATGTGCTTAATTTTCTTTAGACATTTTAGATTGTTCACTTTTGTTCAGGTTTTTCTCATTTTATTGTTACAGGATAGTTTATAAATATAATTATTTTTTGCTCTAAAACTGAAAAAATCTGAAGTTGTTGTTATTTATTCGCAAAACTTAATATTTCTTTCACATCAAACTGAGAAGAAAAAGTGGTCATTATTTTTTTGTAGGTTTTTATGCGGAACCTGAACTAAAATGAGTTCCACAGCCTTGTCTGCGGAATTATTACACTTTGTAATTTCATCCCAGGGGCCGCACTGAAACCTTTGGTGGGCCGCATTTGGCCCCCGGGCCGCATGTTTGAGACCCCTGTATTAAAGGTATGCTTAGTGTTACAGTAGCTGTATAGTTCCTAGGCTTCTCCACAAAGGGTCACTGTCTCACACATGTTGACAGTCTCAGGCAAAGGCATCAATGGAGGTTCCTCAACCTTTGAAGACAACACAGCATGCTTTACTTTGGTAAATTAACATCAACTATCCAATATTTCCAGTGGATTTATCAACTTTTACCTGTTGTAGTTTTTCAATAGCCTCAGGTGCAGTTTTTATAACATCATCTCCTTTATAGTGGACACTTCTGTCTGTACTCTTCTTTATCAGTGCTTTAGAGGCCAACTGTATGGCAGCCTCCTTCCCAGCAACACCTGGAGACAATTATAACTTTCACATTAGCTGTACACTTTACATTGGGAGGACTATTAAAAATAATATTTAAAAAAAGAACTTGACAAATACCAAGTCATCAGTGAATGCTG